>VZTQ01000057.1:0-148275 GCA_013400755.1 Pelecanoides urinatrix | reverse complement strand
CACCTCGGCCACCGCCCCTCCGCGGCCACGTTGGGGCCCCGCGGCGCCGGGACACAGTAGCCGCGGGACAATTATGCGAGGGCGTTTTCTTTTTTCTTTTTTTTTTTTTAAATAACACTTGTTTTTTTAAAAAAACAGCAGCTCTCTATTGCCTGGCGGTGGCGCGGAGCTTAGCGTAGCGGTGCGGGAGGAGAGCGCGGGGCCGCCCCAGGTGGCGGTCGTGCTCCCTCTCCACAATATGGCGGGCAGGGAGCCCTTCGCGGCAGTGCTGGCCGCGCTGCGCGGGTGCTACGCCGAGGCCGCCCCGCTGGAGACCTTCATCCGGCGGCTGCGGGAGAGCGGCGCCGGGGAGGCCGAGGTGCTGCGGGGCGACGACGCCCCCTGCTACCGGACCTTCGTGGGGCAATGCCTGGTGTGCGTCCCCCGCGGGGCCCGCGCCATCCCCCGGCCCTTCACCTTCCAGCAGGTAGGAGGCAGGGAGCGAGCGGTGGCCCGCTCGCACCTGCGTCGGGCCCAGGGCGGCCGGAGCAGCGCAGCCCTCGCCGAGGAGCGAAGCCCTGCCGGGGGCCCGGGCGAGGCCCCTCGGGGCCGCGGCTGGAGCGCGGAGCTTCCCCGGCGGCCAGCGCGAGCGGCAACGGCCGCTGCCGGCCCCTGGGGGCCGCGGAGAGGGCGCTGCGCGCCGCCGCCCGCGCTGGCTGGGTGGCAGGGCGCTTCCTGTCCTCCATGCGTGCGCGGGGGTGGCGGCCCTTCGCCCCTCGTGGCTGCTGCGGGTCGGGCCTCCCCGTCGCGCCTCGCCTGCCCCCTCCAGCCTCCTCGGCTGTCGGCTCTACCAGCGGGGAGCGGTGGGGGACCGTCGTCCCGCGTCTTTTCTGGGGGGTGGGCGAGCAAAGTCTTGGTTCCAGCGGGTGGGTGGTGGGTAACACAAAAGGCCTGCCTGCCTGAGCTCCCTGGCTCTCTGCTCGCCCGGTGAGGTAGGAGTGAACGAACCAAATGTGGCCGGGGAGCAACTGGAAGTGAAAAATGCCACTTTCCCACTCTGCGAGGATAGAGGAGAGGGGGGAAAGCTGCTTGCGGGTCGGTGTTTAAGCAGAAGAAACTCTTCAGAGAGGAAAGACTGCTTTTCTCTCGGAGCTACTGCGTGCGTGAGCAGAACTGTGCTACGGTAGGAGACAAACTTTGCAGGCTTGCTGAGCGGGTTTTAGAATGGTGGAACTGCGTCGTTTAGTTGAAGTTTACGTAAAAGGAAATGGAGGCCTCAAGAAAATCAATGTTAGTTCCCTGGAGGTTAGAGGCTGTGTGAGCACGTATCTATGGGCAGAGTGACCTTGAAGGCCTTGGAGTCTGGGTTGCTGAGGGAGCAGAGGGGACTAGTGTAGGGTGTTTCCTGGGCATGAAAACCAGGATCGAAAGGGCAGACGTTAAAAAGACTTCCTTAAAGCCGTAGGCTCATGTTGCTGCATGTAACCATCTTGTGGTACACTTGAAAATCTTTCTTTTTGGGTATGGCACTTGTGAATCATTAATATTGCTTTGAAATGGTTTGATCTAAAGCTGATCTCTAGGACAGTGTATCTTGCATGTCTGTTTATTTAAAGCATATATTATGGTTTATGGAAGAGTCGGTGATAACAGCCAATCTTCTTTTTTCTTTCTTTCTTCAGTTATCTAGTCAGAGTGAAGTCATCACAAGAGTTGTTCAGAGACTGTGTGAAAAAAGAAAGAAGAATGTCCTCGCATACGGATATGCCTTAGTGGATGAAAACAGTTCTCACTTCCAAATCATGCCATCTTCAAATGTATACAGCTACCTACCCAATACTGCAACAGAAACTATTCGTATCAGCGGCCTCTGGGAAACACTGCTGAGCAGAATAGGGGATGATGTGATGATGTATTTATTGGAACACTGTGCAATCTTTATGCTGGTTCCCCCTAGCAATTGTTATCAAGTTTGTGGGCAACCAGTTTATGAACTTATTTCACCTAATGTAGATTCATCCCCACTGTTTGTTAAACAAAGATTTTCAAAGCAGAAACGTAGTAGCTTGCTTGACTATATGCAAAAAAGGCTTATGTTTCATAGACAGTATCTTTCAAAGTTGCATTGGTGGAAATGCAGACAAAGACTTGAAGCTAATGTCTCCAGCATGGGAAATAAAAAACCCCACAAGATACAAAGCTTAGTGTCCAGATACCGGTATTCTGCAAAAGCTGTTTCTAAAGCAAGCAAACAGATCAGAATGGTTACTGAACATCCGAAAAAACAGAATAGCTCCAGTTTATATTTGTCAGCTATGGCACCATCTTTAAAAAGGAAGTTTGATAGGGAACAACTTCAAATTCTAGCTAAGAGAGCAAAAGTAGAGGAGAAAGTGAGAGAGGAGAAGGCTTGTAATCTCACTCCTGATGTAAACCAAAGTAGTTCTAAGAGATACGGAACTGGGTATGTAGCATCGCATTCTGTAAGTCTCATTAAAAAAAAGCACATTTCTCAAAGAAGTAACAGTGATATGTCTGGTCCTTCTTTAGTTCACACATCTCGTGACGGGAAGAAGTTTGTGGCAGATGAAAGCTCTTTTCTGCGAGGAGTTCAGAGTAACAAACCTTTAAAGTCCAGCATTGAAATGCAAGCAGAACCCCATAGGAAAAGAGTAGAGATGCATACGTATAAATCTCAGTTGGATTCTGTACAAATCAAACCCATGGAGGGTATTTCTTCAAAATGCAGAAGGCGTACCGTAGCTCATTTGGCAAAGAAGTTACCAAATATGCCCTCGCGTTCTGCAGTATACATTGACAGGAAGTTTCTTCTGTATTCTCGCAGGAGTTTCCAAGAATGTTTTCCTAAATCGTTTTTATTGAATCGCTTGCAGGGCTGTCAGGCAGGTGGAAGACGGCTTATAGAAACTATATTCTTAAGCCAAAATCTGTTGAGGCAAAAGCACAACCAAAGTCTGCCACATCACAACTGGAGAAAGAAGAGATTGCCCAAACGCTACTGGCAAATAAGACAGACATTTCAGGAACTGGTAAAGAACCATGGAAAGTGCCCTTACTTAGTCCTCTTGAAAAAAAATTGCCCTGTTTGGATATCTGAAACCAGTGTGAGAAAAACTGAGCTGCCTTGTCAGGTGGCCTTGCCTGGGGAAGCAGAGGTTCATGAGCAAGCAGAACAGTTTGGTAAAGAGCCTACTAAGTGTCTGACAAGCAGCAGATGTGAATCTGGTTGCACTGATGTGCCAGACAACTTAGGCGCCCCTCTTGCGAAATCTGCGCGTGGGGAGTCGCAGAGTGAGGAGCAAAACTCAGGAGAGGTGTGTGATTCAGCCCTCGGGGAGCTCCTCAAGCAGCACAGCAGCCACTGGCAGGTGTACATCTTTGTGAGGGAGTGCCTGGAGCGGGTCATCCCCGCTGAGCTTTGGGGTTCAAACCATAACAAGTGCCGGTTCTTAAAAAATGTGAAAGTGTTCATTTCCATGGGGAAGTTTGCTAAGCTTTCATTGCAGGAATTGATGTGGAAGATGAAAGTGAATGACTGCATGTGGCTTCGTCTAGTCAAAGGTACTTCTTATATTAAAGAACTAAGTGGCGGGGGTGTCAGATGACTGGTGTTCACGTTTAAGGTGGGAAGGGGAGGATATTGAATCTGGGTTCAGAGTTGTTGGGTTCATTGGTAATAACCGCAGCTGAGAGAACAAGCCTAGTAGTGTTTGTAATTGATCGTGGAAGAACACTTAAGCCTGTCTTCCTTCCAAGACTTAAGTTTTCATTGTTTTCATTCACACTTTTTGCATTGAATAGGATGACATTTTCATAAACATGAATTCAGAACCTGGGCCTTTCAACAAAACTCTTTCCCTTCCACCCCTACCTTCCAAATTCCAGTAACACTGAAAATTCATTGAAGTATGACCTAAGCACCTAAGGAACAAATGCAGTCTGCCTGTTGGTTACTGTAAGCCTTCAGAAAGAACTAAAGGCAAATCAAGACACTTTTAGTAGCTTGTGTTCCTCTGCTATGGGAGTGAACCTTCATCCCACAGTGTGGGGTTTTTCCCCCCGCCCCACATCAACCCTGTGAGAAAGACATGAGTATGGAACCCGTGCAATACAGGGGTTGCCCGCCATCTGTCGCCTTTCTAGAGCCCTTCTCTAGCAACAAGAGACCCTTACTGAGCACTGCTTCAGGCTGGATAGTTGGTGGTGCAGAGGTCACCAGGCTGAGTGGTCCCTGGCTGAAAGCTGTTGTGAGGGCATCAGCTGATTGCTCCAAATTCTATATGATCCTCTTTTCAGATGATGACAGGTAAATCCTGCTTCCTTGAAGAAGTCTTTCTTCAGACGCTAACCTAGGATTTAAATCTAGGCTGAAGCTGTGGTTCTGTGGTTGATTGGTTTAGGATTTTTTCTATATTGTCATTTTTCCATACTTCCGTTCTCCATCTATACAACATGGATTGCACTTCCTTAACTGGTATGTTTGCAGTATTTATTCTTACCTGGTAATGTAATTGGATCCTACAGTAATGTGAGCTGAAAATGGTATTCCTTTTTAAAAGGTGCGATAAAGTTCTGAAATTATTACAGGTTCTATGTAATGTAGGAGGAAAATAAAAAATCTGACGTTTGAGAACTGATGTCAAAAATAGGGGAGGTTACACTTCCATAAGAAACTGTTCATTCTAACGAATATATTGACTCTTTATTCAGAAACTATGGCTCAAAAAATGCTTTTCAAAATGCTGAAGAGTTAAATATTTTAAACGGTTTTTATTGTAAAATATACATTTGGTTCATAGTCATTTGGAACATCTTATCTTAAAAAAATGTAATACTCTCTTATTCTCTGGCCTTATTCCAGGAAAAGCAACACGTAGGCTTTTCATGAAACTACTCCCTTGTGCTTGAAGTTTAAACACACATTTAATTGCTTTGCTGCACTGTAGGTGGGGTTTTTTCCCTCCAAAAGTAATAGTAGTGGTTTCTTGTCAGTTCCCTGAATTGTGGTCATCATTTACACCTGTTGTCAAGAACTTAGAAAACAAATGATCTAGTTCCAGGACAGCTGCTTAACAACATCCTGATTTAATTTGTGTATTACAACTGCATATTGCAACTCTTCAGTTAGAGAATTTTCTAACAGTCATTAGATTTTTTTCATTGATGTTACCTGGCTTCTGTTGAAGTGAACGCTGTTTTGTCTCTTTATGGTAGTCTTTTCTTAGGTGCTGTAAATACATGAAAATGTCTTTGCCCTGAAGCGCACAAAACCCAAACAGGGTAGAGAACTAGAAACTTACTTCCATTTTGTAAGTTTCAGTTTTAAGCCTCAGCTCTCTTGTGTCAAAATTAAACTGTTTTTAACACATTTGTGCCATAATCATGATTTGTGCTATGCAGCTAAACTAATAGTTCTGTATAATTTCTTTAAAGTATCCTGTTGTATTTTGCTAAATTCTCCTCTTAAATTTAATTAGAAAAAATATTTCTGGAAGTTGGCAAAAATTCAGTATTGTAGCACAGTGTTTTACTCCCTACTTGCTTACCTGTATTTAGACATTACTACAAACCTGTGTGGCCTTAAATTGGACAGTAGCTAGGAATGTTCTGAGTTCGTAAATTTTGTGCCATCCAAATATTATAACTGATGGACTTAGGGTGATTTTTTTTTTCTTTTTTTTTGACTGCAGCAATAAGTTTTATATAGGATGTCTGAAATAAAGCCTAACCCTGAAATTAATTTTCATATAACTGGGGAATCTGAATATCATTCTCATCCCCAAGTCAGCCCAGTTTAATTCTGTTATTTTTACAGTATACTTAAGTATTCTCATTCTTTTGCCTTTTTTTATTTTAAGTTTTATATTATAGTAGGCTTATTTCCATAGTAGGCTTTCTCTTCACAATAATCTTGCCTTTGTGCATTAAAGATCTTGCACAATCAATGTTGGGGGAAGAAAGTAAGTCTTTGGGCTACTAATGGCATGTATTCATATCCTGTATGTAAGTTTGTCACTGCAAATTAGTTTCTATGTTTGTACTTTAAGCTTGGGTCACATTAGTTAATGCCTGAGAAAATTTGGAGTGGCATCTGTGCAGTTGTTTGTATGTGCTTTTTTTTCCCCATTAACCTTAAGCTAAGAAAAGTCTGTTATGTGTGGTTTTGTTTGTATGTTCTTTTTTTTTTTTCACTAATACAAATAGTTGATATTTACTATAACTACCTTTGAATTGTTTATTGAAGGTGATCACTTTGTTCCTGCCTTTGAACATTGTTTCCGTGAAGAACTTTTGGCTAAATTCCTATACTGGCTGATGGATACCTATGTTGTTGAGTTGCTCAGATCATTTTTCTATATCACCGAGACCATGTTCCAGAAAAACATGCTTTTCTACTACCGAAAGTTTATCTGGGGAAAGTTACAGAACATTGGAATTAGGTAACATTAGACAACTAATCAAACATAAACTGAATATGTGGAAATCTCATGTTTTGTAGCGTAAAGTTATAATTCTGCTTTCCTTTATTGCCCATTTATCCTCCTTTTATTTTCTTAATTTCCCAAAAGAAAAATCAACCTGTAATTGTAGTATATGCAGCTTGTATATTCAGAAATACTTTGTGTTCAAATTTTGGATTCTTTCGTAGGAGAAGAGAAACCTTGCAATAATAAAATCCATTATGAAGAGGATTTTGTTTTGATAAATTTTTACACCTTTTCATGATGAGGAAAACATCATGATAGAATCCCAAAGTTGGGAAGGTTAATTTTAAAAATAATCAGTTCGCTTTAACTGCCTTAATAGAAAAAAAACCAAAAAACTCCTCTGCTGAAATGCTTTAAAACTCTATTCATAAATTCAGGCAGTGGGTTTGATCTGTTTGTTTTGGGTTTTTTGGAAGGTTGAGGGATTTAAAAGCTGCAGATTCTTTTTTTAGCGCAGCTGTGGAATTCCTGGTGCTTTTTGGTCTTAAAAATACATGTATGTATTTAAGTTAGGGCATTATTTAAGATCAAATTTTAAGCAATTAAGTGAGAAAATAGAAAAAATCTGAAGGCGATTTTAATGAACAATGCTGTGCATGCATCTCTGTAGTTCTCATCTTTTGGCTTTTCGTTATAAATTATTGGTATCCAAGAGAGCTTTGGAACTGTGCAAAATGAGCATACTTGATGTCTTGTGTTTTAATGGTTGTTTTATATGGTGTTTTAATGGCTGTTTTATATGGTGAACCTTTTGCATTCACAGTGGTCTGTTGGTCTACAATGTTACATGTGTGATTTTTTTTCCCCTCCTGCCCTGCTGCTCCCTGATCTTAACATTGGTATCTCCAGTGCAGCTCTTGTGCATATGTGTTTGCATTTAACAGGACTCTGGTCCTGTTTTGCCCAGAACATGCAATTTAAATAGTAGTAGTAGAATATAGTTTTCAGTCCCACATATACTGTTTGTCTAAACAGCCTTAGTGTTGCAATTAGTGTTTTATGTAGTTTTAATGTGCTTCAAAGGCTGCTTTTTGGCATAAAGTATCGTTAAGTACTAATTTTTACATATAGATATATAATGCTCTTTTTAGTAGGGTATGTGATTAAAAGAAAACAAGTATTTTTGGTTTTAGCCCTTTTATCTCTATTCCCAGTTTCACAGAAAAACCCAACGTGTAAGGATGTTGTGGTTTAACCCGGCAGGCAGCTAAACAACACACAGCCGTTCGCTCACTTCCCCCTCAAGTTGGATGGGGGAGAGAATTGGAAAAAAGGTAAAACTCGTGGGTTGAGATAAAGACAATTAAATAGGACAGAGAAGGAAGGGAAAATAATAAATATGGTAAAAGAATAGACAAAATAAGTGATGCACAATGCAATTGCTGATCACCTGCTGACTGATGCCCAGCCAGTTCCTGAGCAGCGGCTGCGTCCCCCCGCCGACCCCCCCCAAGTTTTTTGTTCTGCATGACGTCATGTGGTATGGAATATCCCTTTGGCCAGTTTGGGTCAGCTGTCATCCTGGCTGTGTCCCCTTTCAGCTTCTTGTGCACCCCCAGCCTCCTCGCTGGCAGGGCAGTATGAGAAGCTGAAAAGTCCTTGACTTAGTGTAAGCACTGCTCAGCAACAACTAAAACATCAGCATGTTATCAACATTATTCTCATCCTAAATCCAAAACACAGCACTATACCAGCTACTAGGAAGAAAATTAACTCTATCCCAGCTGAAACTAGGACAAAGGACAAGGTGCTCTGAACTCAGAAGAGCCTAATCTGGGCTAGTCCCATTTCTTCTGATTTCCTCCCCACATATTTCCCCACCGTGCAGGAAGTCCCTTCTCACCTTTGTCTTGGGAAGTCGCTGAACTGAAGATTACTGGAAGCTGGGGAAGCATCCCAAGGAAGTACTGCTGTGTGCTTGCCAACGGCGTGCTGTAAAGCCAGGGTGTTTGCCGTTGGCTACAGGATACGTAGCTGTATGGAGTTTGTCTGATCCCAGCAGCTGCACTTAAGCTTCACTCACAAGGCTAGGGTTTTCAGCATTGCTTTTTTGAGTGTGCAGTGTAACGTGAGGTCTCCTACTAATCCAGCTTACTGCATTCGTACAGGTGGCAAGCTGCCTACTTCACTTGGAAGGAGAGAAATTGGGGTTTAGAGATGTTGGGAAACAGCTGTTTAGGGCTGCCTCGGCCATTTTGAGGCTCTCCGGGCACCATGCTCTCTTAACTAGCCAGGGTTTTCAGGCACTGTTGGTGAATCTGTGCCAAAGGCTGTTGAGCTGCTTCTATCTTCCATGGAGGAAGAGTATCTGGTGGCCTCAGTTATTTCCCTAATGGCTGTTCTGTGGTTGTCTTGGTTCTTCTCCTCCTCAGCTGGAGCTGCTTGTGGCGATTGCTCTGAGCTGGCTCACAGGAAGGCGTTTACAGCCAAGCGTAGCCACTGATGCCTTTCTAGTTCTTTTGTATCTTCCTTTTGGAGGAAGAGGCTGACTGAATGGACCTGGATTTTATTAATGAGCTTGCCTTTGCACTGCATTGTCATTAGGGAGTAAATCCTTATGCTGAAGGACTGTCCATATGAGTAGATCTTCCTGTGCAGATCCCACTCAAGGATACAGAGCACAGTTCTGATAGGGGACCTGAGTCTGTATGTTTGTCTTGCCGTATGGGTGAAGGTGAGAGTGTACTGGGCATTTTGCACACAGACAACTTTCTATTAATTTTTGAAGCTATACCAAACTTCATGCCCCAAATTGAAAACAGTGCTTATTAAGAAAAATTCAGTATTTCATGATACAGTTGCTTCAAGTTACATGGCTCACAGAATGCAAAGTTGTGTTTTAAAAATAGTGTACCCAATGTTATGGTGACAGCACCTGTTTTCCTAAGGACCGTGCCCTCCCCGCCCTTGCCACACACAGTGGCTGCTGAGGACTGAAAATGCTGCAGAAGTTTTGAATCTCCCCCATCAGATTGTGGTGAGATGTCAGAAGACAGCGGGACCATCCACTCAACTTCCTCCAGGTTCCAGGGTGTTAACAGCGCTGTGAGTGTATAAATGAGAGTAGGATGGTTCAGTGGCCGCTAGATTAGTGCATGTTCAAAATCATTAGTGCAGCTATAAAAGGCCATGAAGTAAGCAATGGATGTTGCTGCAGGCAAAATGACATCCAATTCTACAGCTGGCTAGAGGTAGTAATGATGAAGATCTGCCAGTAATTGACCTTTGTCTTCACTTTCAGAGAAAGTAATGGGTTTTTTTATATAGTGGTTGGTTGGTTTTTTTTTTCCCTTCAGCCTTAAATGTGAACTGTAAAGCGATGGAGATTTGATCATTCAGTTGTTTCTGTTGAACTGGAGTTCTTTGTTTTATCTTAGTGATCTAGCTAATACTGTAGTATATGATGAAGTTTTATGGGTTCAGGAAAGAATTTAAGTCATAATAAACAGTAGTGATCTCTAGCTGTGGAAAAGTGATCTCCTGTCCATTCTGCTTTACTTTGGGCTACATCTGTACCGGGAATTTAATTCCAAAGTTTGAATATAAATCCTCAAAACACTTGCTCAGTAGTAGCTCAACTTGCCGGCCCTGAATGCCTCTATACGTTCTAGGTGTCATGCACTGTATCACCCAGATGCCGACAGTCCCAAGCAGCTGGATCATTAGCTTGTGTGGGAGTTGTGTTGGCATATAGAAGAGAAGTGTCTCTCTTACCTGCATGCTTGGCTTCTCAGGTGTCTCCTAGAGCATGCTTACCAGGTTTCCACCAACCACCCACTGCCTTTTGTGATAGTATGGCCTCTTGCTAAACCAGCTTGTTGGTTGGTGTGGGATGAGAAAAATCTGCATGCAAATTTGTATTTGCATCCCCCTCCTGCAGGGATTTGAATTGCCTCGCTTCACTTCCCAGGGGAGTATCCTAACCATTAGGCTGTAGGGCTTTTTGGAATGGCACATTTTGTCCTTCTGAACAATACAAGCAGTGTAGGAGATTGATCCAGGTCTTTTATGTTGCAGGTAGGGCACTTTAACAATACCTCTTAAGTAAAAGCAAAGGCTTTTGCTCCACCTCCTTTTCCTGCCTCATTGCATGGGAAAGTATTGATTTGGACTAAGCTACACTGAACTGTAAATTTTGAGGGGGTATCTGAGGGGGAAACACATTTTCCAGTAAGATGAACTTACGGAGCTCAGAACCTGTGAGTTGGGAGCCTTCTGTTCTTCATTATTTTCTGCTGTTCACTTTAGCTGACACCTGCTCATCAGATGGGTTCTTTTGAATCGTGTTACTGGATACCTAAATGCCCTTATGTTGTACATATATCCTAGTATCTCAGTTCACCATAACGTTTAGTAAGTAGTAGGTCCCCTAAATGTTGGGAGTAGAACAGTGTGTAAGTCCTTCCATGGATCTTTTGTAACACAGTTTTCAGAAAGTTCTATTCAACTTTGTTAATGTCTCTCAAGCTTCTGAAACCACGAGAAATATCCAACTTCTTGTTGTCTTGCATAAAAAATATTTCGTAAAGTTCAAATGTATTCAGCTAACCTGTGCTTAAATTTTCATTTGTGTTAATTAAGATTTTTATTTTTTAATTATCTTAATTTGCATCAAGCAGAAATGTGTACTCTCTCATTATTGTATTACATTGTCATTAAAATACCATGAAATTGTTCTGAAATTCAAATTTCTATGTCACTTTCTGCAGAGGTTAGTATTTGTAATTATCTTAGAAAAATATTTGGCTTCTGTTATCATAAAAGAGATGAAATGTTTTAACTTACTGCCTTTTCTACTGCTTACACTAAATGTGTATTTGTATTTTAGAAACCATTTTGCCAAAGTACATCTACGTGCTTTATCTTCAGAGGAGATTGAAGCTGTCCATCAAAAAAAATATGTTCCTATGGCATCAAAGCTCCGGTTCATTCCCAAAGCGAATGGGTTAAGACCCATAGTAAAAGTGAGCGGTGTTGTTGAAGAACGAGCATTCAGCAGGGAAAGCAGAAAAAAGAAGGTTTTTATTTTCTTTATTGTTTTATGTGGGTTTGGTGCAGGCAGCTAATAAAGTGAGTAAGGTTTTTTATGTTATATAAAACTAGTTTTAACATGGTGAACTGGAACATTCAAATCAGAATGACTGAATGGGTCTACCTGCTGCAACTTAGCTTTTCCCTTCCCAGTGCTTAAATACCATTAGCCTCCAATTCCAGAATCACATACTTCTGTTTGCAAGCCTGTCTTAAGGAAATTATTCTAACAGAATGGCATGGCCTGTCAGGTAATCATGTTTTCTTTTTCTTCTCTTTCCATCCCTTTCCCTCAGGCTTGCTAACTGTGTCTGGTTGTGGTAGGCATTGGCCATCTGTGGGAGTAGAAGGACGGAAATCTCAAGACACTCAGTATTCTGAACTAACATGTCGTATTTGTTTGGCACACCAAGAGGGTGAGGGGTGGATGAGTCCAGATTTACCTGAATACTGATTGTGCACGTTGATCGGCTAGTTGGCTGTTGTGCCAGGTCAACTCAGGGGGCCAAATGGTGGTGAGCTGGGTGTATTACAGAAGAAGGTCTAAGAAGAGTGAGGAAGCTGGATCAAGCATAGTAGCGAGATAGGAAGGAAGCTGGGAATTACTACAGTGTGGGAACAGAGACACAACACACAGTGCACAGAATATTCTATTTATCAGGCCAGTTAACCACAAGACATAGTGGGAACCCAGTTTCACTATCTTGCATGACTGCATTAATTGTTTTTCCTTAAAGCTGAGTCCCATTTAGTGCACAAGATTAAATGTTCCCCAAATGGGTGAGAGGTCAATGGCTTCTTAGTACTTATTGTTCAGTATGTGATCCCAGAACAGATTTACAGGGCATCAACTAAAAGCTGTTCTCAAGTGTTATTTCTTCATAGTCCTTCTGTGACAATCAGACTGTCAGATTTGAGAGTATGCACACAGTTAATTTGGAAGTAGCTGCAGTGTTTTAAAGGTGCTATGGCTCCTGTAACAGATCTGGCAAAAGGATGGCATGAATGTACTGAAGAAGATGAAGGTTCAAGTCAACCATGATAGCTGGTCAAGTGGTTTGAGCTAATCTGGCTGCCCTGGAGCTGAGAGGGAATATCTGTATCTGCTGGAAAGTGCGAACAATAGACTCCTGTTGGAGAGTGTTGACAAATAACTGAGGGCACTAAGGTCTTCAGCTGTTAGACCTCATCTGCCTAAACTAGTCACAAAGCATAACTTGATTTTCATAAATCCATGAAAGAGAATATGGTGGTAGTGTTACCTCTCTTCTCAGATAGTAGACTGAGACAGAGAAAACCATCATCTTATTCATGAATTTAGGGCTTCCAACCTAACGGAAGTGATGTAGTCTTTTTTTTTCCAAAACTTGCATGAATACTCAGTGTGTTTCTGTCATGGCCTTTTATGCTGCACTCTGGTCCAGTTTTTTATCCTGTACCATGTCCAGCTTGTCTCTGCTTTGCACTTTCCTCCTAGCATTTAAATTGTAGAAGGAAGACGATCCTCCAGTTCTTTCTGTCTGACAATATTCCAGGTTTGGGAATTTGAAAGCCAGTTTGGAATTCTAGGGGTAGTCTTGGCCAGCTTCTGTAGCTCAACACTGGAATGTATCCAGATGAATTACCAGAGATAATCTCCCAAATATCCAGCAAACCAACTTCTGATTCTTGGCAACTATCAAACTTTGATGCAAAATACATAGTGGAATGAGTCCAGTTCTGTGAATTTACCTTCAAATCAGTGTAGATTTTGTTTTGTTTCAAAGGTTTTATGTATTTGCTTTATATCCTTCTTCCTTTTTTGTTTGAATCAGTATTATTTTTTATTTTTAATGGGAAGCTCAAAGCACTGGAAGGCAGCAGGGTTCTAAAAGATCTGATTTGTCTGAGAGTTTATAGTCTTTTACTGCATTCTTCAGAGATTCCAGCAGATCTTTAGGTTTTGCAAAAAGTTAACAGCTCTGGGGAATTAAGAGGCTTGCGGGAATGCCTTCTAACATGAAAAATGAAGAGCTACTGTGAATACTGCAACTCCAGGTCTCTCAGGTCTAGTTCAAACTGGGTTTGAAGCCAGTCTCAATTTTCTTTTATTGACTCACCTGCTAACACCCATATGGCCATCAGCTTTGTGAAAAGGTGAAGGTGTGCTTTTTGTGAAAAAGCAACCATCCTGGGATAGGCTCATTAAGAAGGAAAGGAGGAACTTTTCTACTGGTGATTACTTTGATCTTGCTGCTTCTATTTACCTTTTAGCCACATCTCTGCTCTTTTGACTGTTTTTCTTAGGAGCTTGGCCTATAACAGAGTCTTAATTTTCAGAAATTTTTGTTTTATAAACTGGTCAAAAACATTTTGCAAGACCAGCCAATGAATGAACATGATTACTTGCCTTATGTAAAACTGTGAAGTTGGATCAAGTTGTTTTGGAGGCAGTGGCAGTAGTACACTAAACACTTTCGGTGTGCTTTAGTTTTGCCAGCTTTTCACTGAAACCTGTAATTGATTTTTTTTTTTTCAGTGCAAAAATAAATGTTTTCAGATAAATTGGAATGCTTCCATAATTAGTAGTTTCAGTGTATCCATATCATGATCACAATACTACCACTGAGAATAAGAACCCTTTTGTGTTCTGTGTATATGTTTTGGAGGATTTCTCTGGAGACCTAAACTGATTCATAAGTATGCTATGTGTGCAGTTTGTTTATTTTCTTCAGTAGTATGGCTTGCCCTTTCAATATTCTTTTGTTGCCAGGTCTGTCAATATTTTTTTTTCCTTAAGATGTTTACAGAGCTAATCAACCTGCACGACTTCACTGTCACTCTGGTGTACTTTACTATTCCCGTAGCTGAGAGTTAAATCTTTGCTAATGTACTTGCATAAAGTACCTCCAGAGGCTCAACTGATGGTGCAGCTGGAGTTAGCCTAAAGTCTCGGGGCACATGTTCTTTTTGCTGTTCTTGTTGCGGTGATAATCTCCAGCAGAGAGAGTGAATGATATTTAAGAAGTTACCTTCTAATTGGTGGCTGTTTTATTTGCTGGAGTCCATCTGTTTATCTCCTTAACTATTATACATTGATTTCCAAGAGTCAAGTACAGAAAAAAACATTTCCACAGGATTTAAATGTATGAAAAAAAAAATCTCTGAGGCTGTTTTGTCACTTCCAAGTAGTTACTGCAGCTATATTCAGGCTTTCTGAAAACTGCAGTTGACCAAAATAATATAGTAAATATATAAATTTAATCTCATATTTCATCTAAATGTGAAATCTGTGTATTGTACAGAATTTAATATGTTTCAACATACTTTAAGGTGATTCTCTTTGGTCTCTTTAGATGCATCACTACAACACTCGACTAAAAAATCTATTTAGTGTGTTAAATTATGAACGGACTATAAACACCAGTTTTATCGGCTCTTCAGTGTTTGGGAAAGATGATATCTACAAGACATGGAAGAAGTTTGTTACAAAGGTTCTTGAATCAGATGGTGAAATTCCTCATTTCTACTATGTAAAGGTATGTCTTTTTAATTACATATTGAAACTAACTTTTCAAAGTCAACTTGTGGAGATACTTTCGTAGTTGTAATAGCTGTCATCTGAGTGCATAATTATTTGTTTTTCAAAATAAACTTTTGTGCATACCTAACACAGACTCTGATTGGTTTTTTGGGATGGGTTGCTTGTTTTTTGAGGGGAGGGATGTCCCTGCAGTAGTGCTTCCTTTACTTGGATATTTTTCTGTCCATCTTTCTGTCATGTAGCAGCTCTTGTTTCTGCACATGCACTGGATTTTTGCAGTTATATTTACTTGGGTATAAAAATAGGACAAAGCTATAAACTCAGATATTCTTTTAGGGCCATCTTCCCAAAGGAAAACCGGGAAAAACTTGCTATGCACATTTGAATAAATTCAGGTTCTTTTTAAAAATAGTCTCTTCTACTTCAGTATCGTTATTTTCTGTTGAAAATGAACACTTGAACTCTAGTGTCTCTCCAACAAGTTTGTTCTCCTACTTGAAAAAAGTGAGTGCTTGTCGTGTCCCACTATTTAAAGGAGCTTCTTGTTAACACTTTTGGTTTTTTAGATATGTCTCGCAGGCAACCTTTTGTGTTTGAGCTCAATTCATAGCTTTGAATTGGGGTGATTTATACAGATGTATGTAAATTACACAGATTTATGTATATTATAGCGGGGCTCCTCTCCCGAGCTTTCATATGTAGGTTGTCGTCCTGTCCTGAAATTACTTTCAGTGATTGTCTCGTTAATCTTTCAAGCCAAAGAATCATGTCATTGATGTAGTTCTCCTAAGACTGTTACTTCTTCAGAAGGTTTTGAATTTTGACTATGACAAGTAAAAGCAGAGGTAAGATTGCAATATGAGGTTTAGGAAAGGTAAAACATCTGGGTTTGCAGCTTTCCAAAAGCCTAAGATGCCCACCTCCATGATCACATGGAGAGGAAGTTTTCTTAAACTATTTAAACAAATAAAAATATCACCAATAAACTTTAGTTAAGTGATTGAGTGTTCAGTGTTAGATTTAAGGTTGCATATGGTATCATCTTCTGTTAATAATAGGAATTGCGCTAAAACTGATAGTTTGGTAAGGGGAAATTCATTGATGAGTGAGGAAAGGTTTTGCAGATAAGCAATGAGGTTTTTGTTTTGTCACAAATTTGGACTGAACAATACAATAATTTCACTCTTATGTGATTTATCCTTCAGCCTTCTTACATACTACAATACTTGTTTCATACTACCACAGTGTTTGCAGTGATACTGATGAATACATAATGGAAGATATTCTATTTCAGGCTGATGTGTCCAGGGCTTATGATACTATTCCTCACAATAAACTTGTGGAAGTGATTTCACGGATCTTAAACCCTGAGAAAAGAACTGTCTACTGCATACGGCGCTATGCCGTGATTATGATTACCACAAGTGGAAAAACCAGGAGGTGCTACAGGAGACATGTATGGCTTGCTGATTTCTTCTATTTGCTGCTGTATATATATTTCGGTCCAAGAAATATTTTTGTTTATAGCTTTTTTTTAGTCGCAATTTGAATTAGGCAATTACTTCATAAACCCTTTTTAATAGTGTGTGATATTGTCCAGAGGTAGCAAAGCTTCTTTTTGCTTTTTACACTTTTTACTCAATGTTAATAAGAATAAAGATAAATGTGTTGTGGAAATAGAGATATGCGAGGGAGATATTTCATTTTAACAATAGCAGAATTGTTGGATTAAAATAATGCAGTAAGGCTGGCCCTTTGACCTTCGCTGAATAAGAGTCTGGTACTGAATTTTCTATTGCTTTTGTCATTTATTTCTTTACACTTAATGTACAGGTTTCTACTTTCAAGGATTTTATGCCAGACATGAAGCAGTTTGTGTCCCAGCTTCAGGAGAATGCCTCATTGCAAAATGCAATAATAGTTGAACAGGTAAATATTAGGAGGCTTCTTTTCAACTGAAAAAGAAAGCTACGGAAGAATTGGAGGAAGATTGAGTTTTTTAATTGAATGTACATAGTATGTGGTGACACCACCTCTCTTCTAGTTACCCAGCACCTCCCGTAGAAAGATTTTTGTCATCCCTTCTCTGATGTTTATAACAGGCTTTCTGTTCAGTGGAAGGAGTGCACCAGGCAAGAAATCTGACAAAATGTTCTTCTAGACTTTTCCCAGATTTCCTCATTGTTGTCTCAAACTTTCATTTTAACCAGTGTTTTCTTTTTTCCTTTCCTAATTCCCTTGTTTGTTGCAACAGTTCTCAAGTGAGAAATTAACTGTCTAGTAAAGAAGGGCTTAAACACTTGCTATCTCCAAAACAAACAGAAGTAAGAATGAGCAAAATGTATTCTGAGCTAAGTAGCTAAGGAAATAGATGTGGCACCTTGAATAGCAAACTGCATGGAATAGAAAAGTTACTTTAAAAAAAAAAAAAAAAAAGCAAGCTTATTTTAATGATTACCTGCCAAGGTTGGTAAGAATGAAGTCTTCTTTAGAAGAGTTAAAATGCAGCACTAAACAAAATTAACTCTTGTATTTTTTGTTTAGAATTCTCACTTTCAGTGAATTAAAATACAATTTAAAATGATATGTATTTTAAATTTACTCCAGCTGACGCTTTGTTACAAGCAAGCATCCTTCTGTTGTTTTAATTCTTGTGCTGCTGAGAACTGTACTAATTCCAAATGTTTGTTCTCAAGACTTCCTTCTGTGCAAGGAGCATGACAGAGAAAGACATAGAAGTAAATGATATGCTCAGTCAGTTTCTGATTTTATTGCTTGGCATCATGGTGTTCCATGATAACAACCTACAAGATTCCCGAGCATCAGATGACCAGACAGGTATTTTCTCACAGGCTACTTCCTCTTTAAAATTTTTTTTCTAAACTTGCCAGTGGAAAATTTTGACATGGGGTAATTTATGCTTCTAACATACAAGTAAAATGATCTTTTATATCTATGGACATAGGAGCAGAATATACAATGTTGGTGCTGCACGGTTCTAGGATCCTACAAAGTGCAAAGAACCTAAAGAATACATGGATGAAAATGAAAACTAGCTGAATCTATGATGATGTGTGTGTAGGTTTTGTTTTGTTCTTTTTTCCAGTGGACATCTGATTTAGATAACTATGCTAGATATTGCTAGATATTATATGAACAGCAGCTTTCTATTTCAAAATACTTAGCATTTGAAAACAATTTCTCTCTGTGTGTGTCATTAATTTAAAAAAAAAAAGTATTCTGAGAAAAGTATCATGTCAGCCTGGGTGTCTGTACCACAGGTACATCACGTTAGCTTTTCAATATAAATAACCATGATATCACCTGGCTCTATCAAAAGCTGGGTGCATTTGTCTCATGTCTAATCTATGCAAATAGAAAATAATTTTGCTTTAGTTCTCATGAAGTCATTGTTAAAGGGATATAAACTGCTCTAAATGATTTTTTATTACACAATTTTTAACACAAAAAGCTGGACAGTCACGTGTGGAATCGGTAATATGTGGCAAAGAATGGGTTTTGCAGCAGAACTGGCAAGTGAGTGTATCTATACTAGGGGAATCGTAAAGAATGTGACAGTTACAGAAATTGTCCTGCAGGATAGAAAGTGGCCAAAAGAGAGAGGTCTCATACTTTGTAATAATCCAGTATAATATACCAGCACTTAAAAAAGTGGGTTTAGATGTTATATTTGACTATATTCTTCTAAAGCAAAACAAAAAAAGAACTGCACCATTCACTTGTTGGATGTGAGCAGCTTTTTAGTGTGTATATTCAGATCTTGGTGTTAGGTGTTTTGTTTCTTACCTTAGGGGTTTGAACTACTACAGTCTAACTTTTCATAAAGGTTTCTGGGTATCTTTTAAGTTTATACTATATTTTTAGTTTCAGTACATTTCTAAAGTACAAATCTTGTTTTGGTTTGTTCCATTTCTAGAGCTTAACTTTTAATGAGACAAGTTCCAGCCTGTTTACTTTTTTTCTTCAAATGATACATAACAACATCCTGGAGATTGGGAACAGGTAAAAAAGAAGTTAGTTTTTCCTTTTATAGTGTCTTTGGCTTTTTTGATTGGTTGCTTTTTTCTGTTAAGCAGGATACTTTTAATTGGCTCAGGGGATTTTTGATAGCTGTCTTTTAAAGATTTTTATTTCATGTTAATTTGAAATCTGTTTATCAGTTTAAGCTCCATAAAAGATGAAGAGTTTGGAATCAAATTTATATGTGAATAAAATTTCTCTTTCCCACCTAGATGATGTTAACTATACACAGAATACATTATTTATAAATATGTAACCTTCATTTAAAACTGCAGAGGTAGTTCAAAAGAAAAATACTTTAAAATGTTGGGATTCATAGTAGTGAACAAAAGCAAAGTAACATCCAAGCAATCATGCAAAAGCCTTGTTAGTCATTTCCCTGTAGTGCAAGATTAAACCTTTTCTGTATGGCCTTGCTATTTGGCAAGTTGCAATAATAATTAAAGGCAATAACAATAGGAATTAAAATTATTGGCAACTCCAAAATCAGGGATCAGATGTTACAGAGGGTAGTAATGCAGATTTCTTCTTGCGTTGCCAGAGATACTGATCTGGTATTTACGTTTTGCCTCTAGGTGGCAAATGTGTACTATGTCTAGAAAGCAAGTACTTATATGATCTTTATTTGTAAATTCAGAGTGAAATATATTAGAATGAATAGCTTCTTGCTCTTGAAAAACTTCCTTTATTTTAGAATACTTAATCTCACAGGATTGAAGGAGGTGGGGGGAAGCTTTCAAGGAGGCAAATAGAAGAGCATAGAGTTTATATGTTTTTCTAGCATTGATGCTTACGCTCCCTTTGGCAGGATCATGAGAATGCTGACATGGCATGCCGTTAATAAGGACTAACTGACATCAATATGTTTAATAAAAGTTTAATGGTTTTAAAGAAAACGCACCCTGACAAAGCCAACTTCATACTTATATAAATTCAGTCACAGCTTGGCTGAAAAAATACTGTTTTTCCTGCAATGAATTTGCCCTTTTAAGTAGCTCATTCTCATTTGTTCAAAAAAAAACCCCAAAGTGCAAATAAATTTAGTAAATGAATACACTCTTTCTCAAAAAGCCATCACAGTTTGTCAACATTCACTTATGTTTTGAGGAAAATGCTGATTGTTGAGCTGGGGACCTAGAAAGAATCTTTTAATACCATTTGATACATTTATCAGAAGTCTGGAAAAATTTACTGTTAGAAAATTTGCAGATGACTCAAAACATAGGTAAGATGTAGTTAGAATCTTACTACATTCTAATTAGAATGTGGTATGTGGCTGTGGTGTCTAGTTGCATAATTTCGTTTTCTTCAGTTTCACTAAGCCATTCATGTAGTAGTGGTAAAATGGACATTATAATATAATATCTCACTACGTCAAAGGAGTATTGTGAAAATGACAGTTGTCTACTGGAGTTTGTTAATAAGAAAGGAATACGTGTATTAGTGGTTTATTTTCACTGTTTAATTTAGAACTTCTGGAGCCATATGTAGATTCCTGGAGGAAAGAATAAACAAATTTAAGTAAAGCTAACTAGTAAGCATGTAGCGTATTTCTTATTGAAACATATATGTTATACTTGGAAAAAAAAAAACATTCAATGGCTGTTGCAATCTTCTTGTTGCATGTTTTTGGTTTTTGTTTTGGTTTGGTTTTTGGTTTTTTTCTTTATTGTTTACTAGGTACTACTTACAGTGCTGTGGAATTCCACAAGGCTCCATTTTGTCAACCTTACTTTGCAGCTTATGCTATGGAGACATGGAAAACAAATTGCTCTGTGGAGTACAGCAGGATGGGTAGGGATGCTTTGTTCTGTGCTCTGTTGTAGTAACGCTTAATATACAGTATATGTGTTTCTAGTATATACATATATATATTATAGTGTATGTGTTTATAGTATATATAGTATAGCAGATGTGTGACACTTTCTCTGAAGTTTAATTTTGAATTTCAAGGATTTTCGTCTCTCCATTAGGAAGGGTGGTGCACACAAAGATCTCTGCAGCTTCAGTGTCACTGTGGTTGTTTTGTGAGGGCATTTCCCTGTTTGTCATAAGATTGGGAAGAAAAGTGCGGAAAAGAAGCTGTCTGTGGGTGGCAGACGTGTTCTTACAAAAAGCACAGTATTTAGGGATGCTTTAAAGAGTCTGACAAGCTGGTCTTGTACATGTAAGAAGTTTATGGTTCTCCCACACTCATTCCCACAACATTTGTGGTCTTTTGTCCTCAAACAAAATGGAATGTTCATTACAGGCTTTGTAATACTCCAAGCTTCTGCCTGAGGTCTTTCCAATTCACCATCTGTAAATCTTAACATTTTATCAGGGTCCCAGCTTTATTGCAGATTTTATACAAGGTGTGTTGGTTCTTGTTTGAAGCCCTGTGTGGCTCTTGGTACATTTTCTAAGTGTTTGTACACTGCTCGTGCTTGCTTCTTAGGAGCTTGACAGAAAGCTAACCTGGAAAAACCTCTCTCTCTTTATTAGCCATAAGAACTTTAGGGTCCCTTTGACCTCCATATGAACTGATCCCCAACTGAATCCCAGATTAGGGTCTTTAGGCAAGAGCTAGACATTGGTGAGCCCACTGAAGCTTTTCTGTGTTCACACATCTCCCTCCATTGCTGTGAATTCTGTCCTAAGAAAGAAAAAAGAAACTAAGAAGTGTGTAGGGGTACTCCAGATAACTACATCTGTCTGGTGTCTCTTCTTGGAAGGCTCACGAGTCTCAGAATTTTAAACATTTCCCTCTACAAGTAGTGGAGTTCTTATAGGCTTTAGGATGCTGTGATGATATGAATCTAAACAGCTATCTTTGGCTTTCAAAGGATGTTGTTTATACATATTGAAATTATGAAACTGATTCAGAAGAATGCACTTTTTTCTGTAACAGCTGTTTTTATATAGAGCAGATTTTAGAATGTTTCTTAGGTGTCTGTTGAATGATTTTGATAGTTTCATTTGGCCTTTAAGTCAAAAAAATAACCTGGCTAAGCAAAGGTGCAACTGATCTGAACATAGTGATGGCAGTACTCTTGCTTTGAAGGGAAGACTGGACAAGATCTCCAGAACTTCCTCTTTATGATCTACTAGATCCTAGGCAGGATTTATCAGAAAAATACGGGCATGCTTGGGGCCTCAATACTGTTGAAAAAGAAAATTGCAGCCTTTACAGTGGTAGACTGTAATCTGTTTTACATTCAAGTTATAGCTTCACAAACAAGTTATTACATGGTAAGCAAAGATACAGAATTAGAGCACATCAAGAATCTGATATCTGCGTGTGTACCTGGTATTACACTTCCTTTCCTTCTCTTGTGGATTAAGATACTGCAAATTCTCCCTTGGAAAAGTGTAAAATTCTGCATCCAAGAAGCTACTGTGGAGTAACTTGTGTGCTGTAAATTCCTGTCATGTTTCATGTAGCCAGCCCCTTTGCTTTCTTATTTTTATTTTTTTTTTCATTTATTTTTAGGAAAGAAGCAGAGCTGAGAATTTCTTCATGAGACTCGATTTGGAGATCATATTGGCCTCTACCTTCTTGTGAATTGAAATGGGCACATTGGTGCTCTGAAGAGTATGACAAAAATTTGAAAGGATTACATATCAAAAAATCTAACATCAGTTTCTTCTTGATTACAGAGTCCTAATACGTCTCATTGATGACTTTTTGCTGGTTACACCACATTTAATGCAGGCAAGAACTTTTCTAAGGTATGCTCTTAAAAACAGCCTTCAAAGTAATAAGCATTAACACCTTTTAGGTCGTTCTTTTTCATCTCCTTCATACATGCTTGTACATGTAGATATATTTTTTTATGAGTTAATCAAGGGCTGTTTTGGAGTCCTTGCCAGCAGCCTTTGCCTGGGAAGTATCCTAATAGCTACATTCTTGATGGCCAGCTAACAATCTGTTGCAGCTCAGATGGTGGGGGATTCCTGCTGGGGTTTAAATTAGGGACCTAGCTACTGACCTTGATGGAGCTTCTAGCAGCAATTAGTAGTGCAGCCTAACCAAAGCAGCTGGCAGTTGTCTTTTAAGACCATTTTTCCTCAATTTTGTAAGATGTCTTAGTTACATTCTTAAAATATTTTTATCGGGCAGGCATGCTGCTACCTTCTATTCCTGGGAAAAGAATGCAACTTTTCTCTGATCCAATATTGCTAAGATTTTTCTGGTCATTAATATTCTGGGGTGAGTATTTGAAGATACTGATAGCATGGCAGCATGCAGCTCACACAGCTGCATACAGTAATTCTTTAAAATGCTTCAGAGCTACCTTTTTTTTTTAAAACTGGGCCCCAAAAGAGGTTCCTGGTTACCATGTATATGAATGTACAGTCAGTATCCAAGAAGAGTTCTGCTGATGCCAAAGCCAGTTTTAAGGATCCAAAGGAGAGGTCTTGAAGAAAAGCTTAGCATCTGCAATGCAGTCAGTTGCATCATGCTTTTCAACAGTCAGAAAGATGCAGCTCTGTTGTGAGACTGAAAGGTGATGGGGAAATCAATTAAGTACAGTTTGAAGTACAGGTTGTACTAAATAGTGGATAGTGTACTTTGAAGACTTCATTTATACCCATTTCCTTATCAGAACAGAAAGAAATTTCAAGGGATGTGCGGATTTACAGTTCTGGAAATCATAAGTCAAATTAAGAGGCTGGGGATGCCTCAAGCTATTTATCTATAATATCTCTTCAGGATAATGTCACTTGCAGTAGCATTGCAGATATTGTCCTACTTGCCCTTTGAAGTTATCAGCATCTTTGTTCTATATCAATTTCTGCACCAGCCATGTTGATTTTTCTGTAGGCAAGTACCTCTTCTGTGCCAGTTTTCCAGAACTGCTTACAGATCCATGAGCTCTCTGCCACAAATGGAGTAGTGACAGTTTTTTCTGTATTAGAACTGGGAGACTCAAGAAATTAATTTTGAGGAGACAGCGTTATGACTATTACTCCTCAACAAGAAGAGCCTACCTCTTCCTCTCACTCTTTAAAAGAATGAAGCCTGCATATGAATACATTGCCAAGTAAGACAAACTGCTGCTTGTCCATGAGATGACACTGCTGATCCAATGTGTAGTAGGTAATCAGCAGGCATTCTGGCAATGAAAACATCTTTAGGGAAAACTTTGTGGGGAAAGTTCAAACCTTTTCATCAGATAAATGAGGTTCTTGTTACTTGGATTCTCCTTGTTTTCATTAACTTTCAAAACCAGTAACTCTTGATCTGTCTTTTTCTGGTGATTTTGATCTCAATGATTTCTGTGAGTGTGGTTTATGCAGTTTGTCTCAAATGTTTCATGGCTTAGGTTCTTAATTTGCGTTAATTTGTAAAAGTTTTTCTCCATTGTCCTCATATCCTTAAGCTTATTTATTTATTTTATATATTTATTTACCTCTAATATCTTCAGTTTTGTTTATTTCTAGCTGTGTTCCTTAACCTAAAGAGTTGGCCGTGGTTCCCTTTATTCTTTGGTTTCTGTCCTTTTATGCAAGACCATATGTGTCTTGCAGCATGGTGGGTTTTTTTATTTGCTTTGTGGGGGGAGTTAGGCTAACTGTTTATATCTGTTTTAGGACTCTAGCAACAGGTATTCCTGAGTATGGCTTTTTAATAAACCCCAATAAGACAGTCGTGAATTTTCCTGTTGATGATATCCCAGGATGTTCCAAATTTAAACAGCTGCCAGATTGTCGTTTGATCCCGTGGTGTGGTTTATTATTAGATATACAGACACTTGAGGTTTACTGCGATTACTCCAGGTAAATAGAGTTGTATACTCCAGTGTCAGCTTTACAGTATATTGTACACAGTGTAAGAAGCACAAAGGTGTCTTGTGAGTGGTGTAGTTGAATTAACTGCAAAATAGATTTTACAATATATACCGTAATTTATATATTTTATTCTGCAGCCTGCTATTTTCTTCATTCCATCCTGGTGGAATGTATATACCATTAACACCATCGAAGGTGGCACTGGTCACAAGTGGCCAGAATTCATATACCATACGGTGGCTGCATCGTTCTGAGAAAGTTTATTCAACCACCTCAGTTCAGCTTCTTTCACCATTATGTGCTGTATTGTACCTGATATCATATATAACTACGCAGATTGTTCTGAAATTGTTATTTTTTTTGTACCTTCCTAGAAGAAGCAGTAAATAGTACATGATTGGGATAGTACAGATTGGGATTAATTTTGTATAGTTTAGAAGGACTAGTAATCCTTTCAACACCAGAGGTGTTCCCTCTGGAACACTTCAGATGGTAGTGTAGGGGAGGAGTAACCTCTCTTTAAACTAGCAACCTTGGCTATATACACAAAGCAGTCTGAAGCAGCATAGAACTCAGGTCGGGACAATGTATCCTGCTGAAAAGCTCTACATCCTTTACATGGACTCCTAGAGATGGCATTAGACATCTGTTAAAGATTAACAAGAACGAACTGTTTAAAATGAAGGATAATATTGCTCTGATATTGACCATATTTAATAGAAACAGCCCATGCATATATGTAAGTGAGAAATTAGGAGGAGGTTTTCCATCACCAGTGTGGTGAAGTTCTTCAGTAGTCTTCCAAAACAGAAAAGCTTGGTCAGTTTAGGAAATGAATTTGTGAGACATGATTTTCTGTAACAACAGAGGGCTAAAATCAACAGCCAAAGAAATTTATTAATTAGCTGTGTTTCTAAAAGAAACAGTTTATGTGATGAAGGCATTGGTGCTACTGGTCTGGGAGACACTAGTCCGAATCCTGAGGGTGTTTGTTACAGGGGCCGCCTTGCTTTTGATAATCTTGATTTAAGTAACTGGAACGCCATGGTAAACTGAGATGGCTTCCAGCCTAAGCTCCTGCATTGCATGGATCACAGAGTATAACCTGGTTGTCACTGGAGTCATTAAAAATGATCTGGCTAGACAATGTGTTCTAGAAATACTTCCAGTTTGTGGTTAAGATTATTGGTTTGGTTTTTTTAGCAGGGTGAATTATTCAGCCCTGAGGTATTGAAGTCATTCCTTAGCTAGTTGCCTTAATGCGGCAATGTCCAGTCTGTTTCTAAATTGAATTTAGTTATAGTCATCTTTTAGCTACTGGCTTATTGATTAGCAGGCAATCTCTGTAACATGAGAAGTTAAATGAGGCTTACTTTACAGAATTTAATTTAGTCTGTTAGCCCATGGAGTTTAACTACTTTTTTTTTCTTTTTTTTTTTTCCTAGTTACACCTGTACTTCTATCAGATCAAGTCTTTCCTTCAATTCAAGTAGAACAGCTGGGAAAAACATGAAACACAAATTGATTACAGTCCTCAAACTGAAATGCCATTGTTTATTTCTTGATTTACAGGTGGGAATATGGAAATGGATGTTTGAAAATATTGTGATTAGTGATAAAGAGCATTAAAACTGCTTTGAGTTCTAACGTAAGAGTTGATTTTGAGAGATCATACACATAACTTGGAAATATCAGCATCAACTAAAGTATGTGGTCTCAGCACCTTCCAGAACTGAACCTTCACAATGTTCTTACTTAGGTACATAATAGAAATCTTTTGAAGTTTAGCATCAAATGTTTTTTTCTCTAGATCTCTAAATCACCTTAGGCTGTTGAACTTGAACAAATCATATCGTGACACTAAAATATTCCTACAGCTCTATTTCTGTTCTGTTCTAGATCAACAGCCTTAGAACAGTTTTCATTAATATCTACAAGATATTTTTACTTCAGGCTTACAGGTAGGTCACTGTCTTCTGCAGTAAATCTGAATATTTCATCACTCTTTCTTGACACGTGGAGAAGCTATGGATTAGGAAAAAGTGTGCCTTAAAAATGTGCAGTGGTAAATGTCAGTAGTAAATCACGTTATTCTTGTTTCAACACTGTTCTTATGTAAAATTATTAGATTGAAGACACAGGATTATACTGATGTGTGCGTTTAAGTGACACTTCAATAAATGGATTTTCATTTTCTCTGGATATTGACAGCTCACCTCAAGAAAAGCAGTCCATTTTGCTGCAGGAGGATGATGAGAAGCATTATCACTCATTAACCAGTTTATATTTAGATCTTTGTATCTATTAAAATTATATAGAACTTTGACCTTTATAACTTTGCCTTAAGTGAGGTTTCATCCTACCAAGTTAATTGCATTTTCTTAGTTGTTGATAATGACTTAATTGCTCCTTAGCTGGTATATCTTGTTGGTTTTTGTGAGCTGTTCTTGAACAGCAGAGGAAGTGAATGTTTTAAACGAGGGTAAAGGGAGAGAAATCAAAACTGATAAGCAAGTTGGGAGAAAATACTAATCTCTGTGCATCGAAAACTTAGAATGATTGGTAGCACTAAGTAATTGTTTGTTTATTGTTTTAACGCAAAAAAGGTTTAAGAGATGCTTTCCTCTTTACAGAAATCAGGTGTTGCTCTTTTGCTAGGCTTAGGAAGTGATATTTTAGTTTTGTTCTTAAATGCATCTTGGTCCACATTCACACTGTATCATTCTTGTGTCCAAGAAGTGTAACTGGACTTGTCTAGTACAGCGCTGATGTATCAAACACTTAAACTTTGTGTTGTGAGTGACTTACAGTTTTTCTCTGATGTTGGACATGATTACTTAGTTACTTCTGTTTGCTTTTATGGTAACACTCTAACAAAGGTCTGTATGTTAGAGTACCTTTAAAAAACTGTCTACCATGCTAACAGCATGTCAGGTTAATTCAGCCAGAGTTTTGTGATGTAGTGTGGTAATTATGTTTATAAATATTTTAAAATTTCAGAATTTCTTGAAGTGTTTACACCTCTGCTGGGTCAACTTAATAAACAAGTATATACATTGTTGAGTAATTAAAAATCAGCATTGTAATTGTTGTCTATATTCAGCATAAACAGGATTATAATGCCAGAGTCTGAAGGAAAAAAAAAAGAAAAAAAAGCAAGCCAACAGTTTTAAAATATGTCCAAACAGAGGTGTAAGGGACCATACAATACAAGTAATTTCCATAGAATTGGCTTCCAGATAGACAAAAGAGTGGGGATCCTGGTCGGTGGAACATTACGTCATTTGGAGGTCTGTTCTCCTGAACAACAGAATTTGTTGTGTGGTTGTGTTTCGTTATGTTTTTTCTTCCTCTTGCACTCTCTCATGTGGGTGTTCTCTGGCTGCATGGTCTGTGATACGGAATTGGTGAGTTTAACTTTCCCTGCACATAAGACAGTCGTTGACCTCAGAAGAGAGTTCTATTACCAAGGTAGACGGCTTCAAGATCTTCTTTCAGCACAGAATTTACAAACAAGCATCATATGTGTCTGACACTCCAGGGACATGTATGTATAGGAGAGGTGGTGTATGCAAACAGTGTTGATATAGCCAAAGGCTGTTGGGTGCTTTTAAATTTTGTATAGTCCCTCAGGTACGTAATCATAGTTTCACTTGAAATTGCAAATGACTTGTGATTAAATGGGCTGGTTTTGTGAACAGGTTCCACGCCTGTGTTCTCCAACTTCCATTCAACCAGCAAGTTAGAAACAATCCTTATTTCTTCCTAAGGATCATCTCCGAGACTGCATCATGCTGCTATGCTATCCTGAAATCAAAAAACACAGGTATAGTATGTTAATGGCAATCAAGCGGCATGTTTGGGGGTTTTTTAGACAAATGTGCAGTCAGATCATGTCATTTTGGGATAAAGATCAAGAGTGAAAAATACAGAGTGCATTTTTTTTCTTAAACTCAATTTCCTGAAGATACTAAAATGTTTCAGGTTTTAGTTTTTAGTCCTCTGTTGACATAGGAGACTTCATTGACTACATAGGTTTGTAGTACAAAATCTTGGAATGATTTTATAGAAACAGAGGAGAGGTCAGACATACTTCTTAATGCTCATCATCTTCAGTGATGTTATTTTCCTGTTCTGTCTCTAGGGATTGCTTTAGGTAACAAAGGTGCATCTGGCGTGTTCCCTTCTGAGGCAGCAGAATGGCTCTGCTACCATGCCTTCACTGTCAAACTGGCAAACCACAAAGTTGTTTACAAATGCCTGCTTAAGCCCCTAAAAATCTGTAAGTATTCAATTATTTTTACAGTTTGAAATATGGTTAATTGTAATAAAACTTGGAATCTAATGGATTTTTTTAACTTTTCTTATCATGAAATGTTGTTCTAAAATGTACATTAGCAAGCTTTCTGATTTTAATCAGATTTGCTGAGTATAAGTAGGCAAATTAAAATGGTATGTTTTTCAGCACTTGTTCTTAAGGGACAGCTATTGATACTTGGCACTCAATAAGTTTGTACAGTTCAGAAAGCTTAATAAGATTGGGTTAATCCTATAAGCGTTCTCAGCAGGTTTAACTAAATGAAATATGAATGCTCAGTTTTCTATTTTTAGAAATGTAGATTAACTGGCAACTAAATAAGTTCCTCCTGCAATGTAAACTCTTACCAAAAAAAGTGTCACTGGGGTCACTTTGAAACAGAAGCACTTGCTGTGCTGTGTATGCTATATTGTAATAGAGTTGAGTGGTGTTGGCAAATCTCTGACTTTTCTACTCAGTGAAAGCAGCTGTCGTGTACCTGGCCTCTGGGGAGCTCGCTCTGTGACCAGTTGTGTGGTCTGAACCCAGGCCAGCCACAGAAATAATAGAATTTTCAGTTCTAAGATATTAAAAGTGAACAGCAGTAGGTTTTTCTGAAGCGGTCAGTACTGTTGAATTTAGCTGCAGTGAAGGCCAGACTCTCAACACTGACTCTGTAATTCGCACTCTGAATGAGTCATTACTTGGGCAGTTTTATTATACAATACTGAGAAATTCATAGAATCATAAAATAGTATGGGTTCGAAGAGACCTTTATAGGTCATCTAGTCCAAGCCCCCTGCAATGAGCAGGGATGTCTTCAGCTAGATCAGGTTGCTCAGAGCCCCGTCCAACCTGACCTTGAATGTTTCCAGGGGTGGGGCATCTACCACCTCTCTGGACAACCTGTTCCAGTGTTTCACCACCCTCACTGTAAAAAATTTCTTCCTTATATTCTTCAGTCTGGTTCCAGGATAAACCCCTATTTGATTTGAAATGTATCGTAAGCTTCCCTTGGTACCTATGCTGAGGCCCAGTGCCCCAAAAAGAGAGCAGTTCTGCTTTTGGAAGTAAGCATTTCCTTCCCATATCAAAGACTTGCAGCAACACCTGAGTGCAAACAGTCTGATTTTTGGTGGTGCAGCATGAATGTATCAAAGATGACACTTAAGCATTTACAGGAAATAAACTGATGGTTGTGATTGCACCAGGTGTGTTCCCGACAGCTGTGGACTTTCTGTATGGAGCAGAACTCCAGCAGCCTCTCCCAGGGAAGCTCCTTCCCTCAGAGTTACTCACTGACACCAAAACCAGAGACGCCATGTCTGATCACTGCTGCTGAGAAGCCAGTTCTGTTCAGCCCTTCTAGAAGTACCAGGGGAAGCAGGCCTGCCTCCAGGAAGGGAGGAGGTGGCTGCTTGCTTCACTTGAGAGGACATAAACTGAAGAACTGAGCAGAGAATGCCATAGTCACACCCAGTAGGATAATAGCTTCTCTGGGAGCTGAGTCACTTCTCTAAGATCCATATAGAGCACATCTGAGTTTTCATCTCTAATACTGAAGGTTTTGCTCTTGAGATCTTTGACTGGCAGACCACAGTCTGTGCATGCTTTGCTGTTGAATCTGACAGTACGTTCGGGGTGGAGGTGCAGCCCCAGGCAGCTTTATTGTTCAGCAGAATCTCGTCTTCCATGGGTGTCTGCATCTGCCATAAAAGCGATCCCTGCTGTCCACAAAATCACAGCACCACAGATACCGGGGAAAATGGGCTGGGAAGTAGAGGTGGAATTTTCCTAGCTTCAATAATGATTGTCATTAGGTTCCTTCTGCTGTACCCGTACAGCCCTTGCCTAACCACAGTACTGACCCGAAACTTGTGTGTGGTCCAGACCTAACTCTGTATGCACAGTTGCTAACCCTAGAAGGCAAAGCTGATTGTCTACCAGTTGACTTCTCTGGTTGTGAGAATTGCCCTTGCAGAAATGGAATAACCTTGCTTCCTGAATTCCTGGGGAGAACTATTAATGTTGTACTTGTTGAGTATTATAAGGGTGGAGCAGGAAAAGTCCCAAGGCAAGTAGAAAACTAGTGGTGACGTTCTCTTGAAAAGAGTAATTTCCATAGATTCTTTCATAAATCTTACCTTCTCTGAAGCAGAATCCATTCTTCACATCCATAAAGTCAAGACAACTCTTTTTATCTACAAGGCCGAATTTCTTTTGGAAATATTTGAGACTTCAAGTACACTGCTGCAAGATCGAGGGTTCAGAGATTTTTGCTTAATGGCTGTCTAAACAATTAGCAGGCTGTGACTTGGTTTTACTGTGACACTCTTAAGATGGAAGCTCTTCCTGTGATTGGTCAGCAGATCACTGGTGCCCAAGTAACTCAAATGCCATCTCTGAGAGATCTCCATTTGCTTATAGCCCCCTGAAATCTTACCTGTACTTCCACTAGCCCTGTTCCACCTGATTGTATGTGGTGTTTATAGTTGTATTTTCTTCCAAATTTAGTAAGATACCAAGTCTCCCGATCCTGCAGGAACCCACTAAAATCCATTTAAAGAGACATTGATAGATAGTTTTCTATTCAGTCTTGTAAGTTAGTTTTGTTTGCATCAGACTTTTTCCTGGGTAATGTTATTGTAATCAGAACATCATGCTGTAGAGAAGGTTACCACAGAGCTGGATGTTAGGTAGAGATACTGGAGCTAATTTTAAACACTGTATTTTAAGTTCTGTCTTGCTTCTGGAAATCAGGTAGCATGTGTGGGTGTCAGAGTAGCTGTGACAGGGAAGTTACTGGTTCTCAGGTGTGTTCCTGTAAAGTTAGCTCAGTATCTCTATATGCCACAGCAATCTGTAGCACAGAGATAACCAAGGCTGGTAATAGCGCCTGTGTTGACTTAACTACTACACTTTTTGTTGTCATTTTGGAGTTTGTATCGTCTATATAAAACCTATTACCCCTGTAAGATTGTGTTGTTGACAGGAATTGATACGAACTTGATTTTTTTTTCTTGTGTCCCTGCACATGTCTTTCCATTACTCTTTATGGGAATCAATATCAGACTCATAGGTTTTGGGGAGGACGTTCTTCCCACTATTCCAAAGCCTGTTAAATATCAACATCAGGGGCTTAACAGTATGAGTTGTTGTCATTCTTCACAGTTAAGTATTTAAAACATAGTTACTGTTTAACATCCCTCCTATTATTACCAGTGGAGAAAGGAGCAAGAGTCTTTCCTTATCATGATAAGATATAAATACATCATCCGTCTCCTTTCCACATACAGAACAAATGTTTATTGAGCACTTTTGCCTTTCTGCGTCATTGACAATTTTGCCAACTCTGTTTAGGTAACAGGCTTAAACTGTTGCTAGGATTTTACATGTTCTTCCTAATCTTTAAAAAGTCCTTTTTGTTGTCTATAATTCTGTTGACTCAGTGACCTTCTGTGTTTCAAAACTGTTATGTCCTCTTATAAAAATTTCATTCCTGATTTAAAGAGCCTCATTTAGTCTCCAAAATTTTATACCTTAAGGTGGCTTTCCAGGTAGCCTCTCTTCTCTTACAAGGAAACACAGCGGAGAGAATTGCTATTGCCAGTGTTATACCAAAAGGTGCATATTCCATGTGATTTTATTTTTTTAAATCTTTTTATATATGTCAGTTCCCAGCATAGGCTACTTTGATGTCATATCTGAAAGTAGAGGGGAAAAGAAACAGTTTGGGAATACCTTCCTGCTGTAGCTAAACTTTAGCAACCAGATAAGGACCTGTCCCTTGTCCTTAGCATTGTTTAAAATAGGTTCAAAGTAACTATGCTTTGACAAAAGGCCTTTTTTGGTGGATATAGTTATTGAATAAATGGGTTTATGCTTTTAAAAAAATTTTTACATTCTTAAATCCAAACAGAGAAGTCTTACAAGGACACAGTAGGAGGAATTTGCTCCTTGAATTTCTTAGTTTGTTAATATTTTAACATATGATTTTTAACTGTTTTATTTATTAACCTGATTTAAGGGTGGAAGAATAATAGCGTATTTTATTATAGCTTTTTTTATCCCCATATTCCAGGTGTTCCAACTTTTTAATTGAATTCAGCTAGTATTGATTTTATTACTTTATTAGCATTTTCCCTAAAACAGAATTGTTAGTTACTTGCAGTAGTAATGAATTGTTTCTGATATTTTGGTAGGTAAGATGCAGCTGTTCAGGAAGATCCCAAAGGACACCATGGCGCTACTGAAAAGAGTGACAGAACCGTCTCTTTGTCAAGATTTCAAAGCTATCCTGGACTGACTGAGGTTTATTTCATAATTTTTCCAGGGTTAAAAATAAATGCTGTGTATTTAGATGACTTTTCTCTGTAGTTTATTTTGGTAGAGTGGACTGAAAGCAACTTTACTCAGAAGATTTCCATGTTTGTTTCTCACATACCACACAAGGACTTAAAAAGAGCAGACAATTTTGTTAATACCTTGTTTGTGTTTGCCTGTAAGTTCACAGGCTATTTGAAGTAATTGACTGGTTTCCATCAGTAATTTCCATCTTCTTGATGAAGACGTCATTAAACTATGTTCTGTACAAAGACATCTACTTTCTTGTTTCAGCATGTTGTTTCTTCAGCGTGTTCTTTGCCTCTCTGTGTTGCAGACTATTTTATAATAAATTGTTCGGTTAATTGCAGTAATGCATGCTTGTCTCCAATACCTTTATTTTACGGTAATCTTCAACATCCCGCCCATCTGGGTTATGTCCTGAAAGACAGTAACTTGCACAGGGCAAATGTGTTTCATGGCACTACCTAGCAAGATGCACAAGTTAGAGATTTTGTGCTTTGGAGAGCATGACTAATATATGCCAAAATTTCAGTGCCAAAGCTGGGTATATTTAATGTATGTTTTATATATTTTGAACACTTGGTGATATAGAATGATGGTGGTGCATTTATACCTACAAAACAAAACTTCTTGATTAAAAAATACACTGAGTAGATTACTCTATCTGCATTTCCTGTTTTTAGGCTTAGCTTTGGCTCTATAATGTTACTGAGGGTACTGTCTAGCCCTGGTGCTTGCGTGTGGTGCAGGGCTGAATTTTGCCCTATGGCTGCTCTGATAAACCTGCCCATATGTTTTTTTCTCTTCCAGAATTGTGTGTTGAATTTGTATTGGTCTAATGTCGAGCTATTTTATTAGGATTTTTCCGTCTCTGTTATAGGCTAAATAGCAGCTGCTGGGAGGTTTTATCAAAGTAGATGGAGGACATCTTGCTGGAGTGAGACACAGTGTAGGTGATCAGTTACTCAGTAGATGTTTTCAAAGGATGACAGCCCGCCACCACACAGGGATCAGTAACACAGCTCCTAGAAGCCGATTTGTGGTATTGCAGTCTGTCCATGAACACCACAGCTCAGTTCAAACTGTCAAACATACAGAGGGTCATTCATACAGTTGGGTTTTTTTTTTTTTGCTATGAAGTGGCACAGTTACAAATAAAATTTAAAAAAAAAAAAGCCATAGAACAATTGCTCCTACTAGAGTAGAGAACCGCTGAAGAACAGCTCAGTTGTTCCCCAGCCAGTAACTCAAATGTTTAAAAACCCCCATCCCCCTCAAAGTTCTGCAGCGGTACTGGTGTGGGGAAACATTGTCATGGACGCTGTTGTGTAAGAGAGGCTGGCGGTGCAGGAAACTTTGTTGTATTGGATCATGTGGCAGGAAGGAAGAGGCAGCGAGATGCTCCCACAAGGGCCTTGGCAGGATGAGACTTGAGCACTTGGAGAGCTCTTTGGCTGGAGCTGTTCCTGCCGGTGGCTGTTCACTCCTTACCCGGACTTTCTTCAGCTGTGCATTCCTTCCTACCTGCTTCTCTTCCCCTCTTCTGCTGTAGTTGTGGGTGATACAAATTTTGACTCTTTACCACTTACTGCACAGGCCCTGTCCATTTTGTGTGTCATGTTGAAGAAGGCTGTGCTGGTGGGCAGCGGTAGGGATGAACGCATGCTTACTTTGTCCCATTGTTCTGCATGAACCCTCAGAGAAGGGTGAGACAGAGGAGCCCAGTCATTTCCTCAGAGCCAACGAGCACGCCTGTTTTGAAAGAATGCTCTGGAACAGGGATTGGGCAGCCTGAAAGGATACCTCATGAGCCACGATCCTACAGAACAAATCCATACGGGGAGGATGGGCCCCTGGGAAGAGCAGGGAGCCTTTCTGCAGTGAACAGCTGTCCCAAGGCAAAGTTGCAGGGTGATCAAAAGAGTGTCCTGGATAACTGGGGCAAGAACTGCGCTGAATTGGTCAGTGTTTCAGAAAGCATTGCAGGTAGGTGGACCATTGCAGGTCCTCCTTTGGAGGACTAGAAGAAAACATCTCCGCTCCCATGCAAGAACACAGTAGTTATGGATAGATTTGCTTCTAAGCCTTTGAACTTAAACTTTTCCATGTCTGCTGAGACATACCTTGTTTTATTTTGTACGTGTTAATGTTAAAGACAGCAGTTTTTAATGTCTGTCAGCAAACTCCCTTATAGAAAAGGAGGGAGCTGTTTCCACCTTAAGGCTCAGAACAACGGGTCCTGTTTCCAGCGGCTTCCACAGGATGCTCTAACATGGAGAATGCAGGGAATGTAAACTTCATTGACGGTTGGATTAGCCCATTTCCGCTCTGTATCACAGTGGATACTGAGATAATAAAAACTGCCAATGTGGTCTTGGTTGAAGGTGTAATTTTGCAAAAATGCATAAAGTGTAACGCTTGCAATTCTCTGAGCTGATGCTTGCTTTCCCCAAACCTACTTGCTGAGTCGTCAGTTTTAAACAGTAACTGCTGTTTCTGAAGGCTATTTGTAAACGGATGCAAATACAATGCAGAAATCGCAAGAGAAGACTGTTTCATTTAAAAATATCTTCCATTCAAGAAGGCAAGTGAAAATCAGGCTGAAACTAGTATGTGTTTTAGCAAATGGAGAATTTGGAAATTTAAAGAAGAGGTGGCAGTCTGTACTGGAAACTTGTACTTACTTGCTGCTGCGCCTTATGACAATTGGAAAAAAAATGCTGTGAGCATATGTGTAAGGAATAGATTAACCATAGCAATGGCATAGATTTAATGCTCTAAAATGAGATGTTAGACTGTTGGGAAGGTAGAAATATTCCATAAAGCTACTTCTGTAAGGAACTGTTCTAAAAGAAATAATGCAATGTATTATGGTGGTAAAATATTTTCTACTTAATTGGTAGCAACTGCTGACAGGAAACGTTTGGGTGGATTGAATAACTTGAATCTGGAAATATGAAAAGAATTAGCTTAGGAGCATTCTAAACCTGTAATGTGGATTTTCAAAAATCATTGGAAGGCTGGGAAAATTGCAAAAGATTTGAGGATTGGAGGGAAGGTTAAGATTGTCTCAGTATTTAGGAGAAGGTAAGCAGAGAGTTTGAGAGCTAAGCCCCTCACTGTAACTGCATTGTGCAACCTATGTTGCAGGTGTTGCAAACCATGGTGCAAGTCAGCGCTGGAGGCTTTATATGGAGAGAAAGAGTGATGGGGCTGAAAATTGCTTTTCAGTGTCTCTGTGCAGGGCTGGAAGGGAGGAATTGGACAGAAGCCCCTCTAGAGGAAATCGTAGCATCAGCATGCATCCATCAAACATATCCTTCTCCCCACTGCTTCCTTTTGGAAGGGGATTACGGACTGTGAATCTCAATTTGAGGTATGTAACAAATTTTGCATGTAGGTAACTGCCCGTGTTCCAGAAGGAACATACTTTTCTCTGTTTATTGTTTTATGATAATTTGGCTGCTTTCTTATTTATAGTGCTATTGCAGTGCTCCTTCTGAGGTGGTACTTGAGCTCCTTGTCTTAGGGCTATGGATTCTGCTTAAGGCTGAACATCACCATGCCTGTGTCTGTGTCCTTTACAGATTTACCCCCAAAGAATCCAGGTTGTCCTTACAGCCTAGACAATTCTAGAAAAGTCTTGTCTGTCAGAATGGTATGAGTTCCCACCAGAGTGTTATAGCAGAAAAGATCTGTTGGGATATGCAGATAAAAGATTGGGAGGAGAGTGAGCAGAAGTAGAAAGTGCTTAGTACGCAAGACTTCGACACAAATTCAGTTTCATGTTAACATGCACATGCTTACTCAAGTAACAAAGTCAGTCATACTATTTGAGAGAAAAAAGTACCTATAAGATGCTGTGCTTCGTGTGAATAGGAAGGGGAAGATTGTAGCACTGATTTTACTGCAATAAGGCTACAGTTCTGGCACAGGTGAGGTCACATCAGAAGTGCACTGGGAACAGAAAAGCAATGTTCCTGCAAGAGTTGCTCAACACATTTTCTATATACCTACTTTGGCTAAACAGTAACTTCAGCTAGTGCGTTTCCCTGCCATGAGTTGTAATTACTGGAGCTGAAAATTGTCTTTCCCTCTGAGTCCCGTCCCAGGCTGAACTGCGTGTCCGGCGACCCACGAAGTCTCCCTTCTTGTGAATGGGAAAGGGCAGCTTAAAAGTCAGGAAGTCTGAGTGCCATGATAGTGACTCAAGATAGATTTATAGACTTGAAAGTCTTGTATATGTAGTTTAATTCTTTTCTCAGCTTGTGTCTGTATTAGTTGGATGTGTTTTTCTTTAAGAACAGATCTCTGACCAAATACTTAAACCTGCTGCATGTACTCTGCATATATGATTTTAACGAACATCTAGCTCTCTGTATTCAGAGACATGAATATAGAGTGTACACTTCAGTTAACTAAAAATTCTTATTTATGTATTTACAGTTTTTATATAAATATATGCTCAAAATTGCAATTATATTTTTTTTTTATTATTCATTTATTATTCATTCATTTATGGAAGCCTTTTTTACTCCTAACCTTTCAAATTTAATTTGCAACAGGTAGAGTGGCAATTAAAATCTTCTGTGTCATCATCAATAGCCTTTACAGTGCACAACTGCAGAACATCAAGAAGTTTGGTTGGACCTTTGTGACTTGGGAGGTTTCTGCTAACAGGAGCTGTGTTTCCATGCTGGGGTGCCTGCCCCTCTATTGACCTGAAGGGCTGGGGCTGTTGGCAGGCTACCATAGGGAATTGCTGGACACCGTCACGCAGACCATTGGCCAAGTCCGTGGCTCTCGGAAATAAAAACGTGGAGCCCAGGCACTTAACTGTTTTGCAGGTGATACTACTCATCCCACACAGTGGAAGGGCCAGCAGGCTCTGGCCTGGCCGTTGCTGTGCACACAGGCAGTTTGCCCCTGCGTTTCCTTCCGGCAGGCAGAGGCACGGTGTGCTTTTGATCCTCTGGTGGATCCGGTGTGACAGACTGGATGCTGCTGTTTCTAGTACCATCACTGCTCCAGGAGAGTCTTGCTGTCCAGGCTAGTTGCAGGACAGGAGGTTGCAGCAGCAGCTGTGTGAGGGGGATACTAGATCTAAAAAAGAAAAATCTAAAAAAAAAAAAAAAAATTCCCTCTCTCTTTATCCTGCCCTTTGCTTAAGCAGCAAGGTAAAAATCATCCCCTCCTCCCTCCCAGGCTTGCAGTTCCCCTTGTGCCCCTTTCAAGGAGTCAGGTAACTGCCTTTCCTCTGCAGAGTTTGAGCTGGTCTCATTCATCTTCACTGTGTGGCCAAGTCCCTGTTACTCATTATGAAGCCCTACTAGTGCGTAGCCTATCACAAGGCTAAATACTGAAATTGCCTCCATTTTCCTTAATCTTTCTCTCCTTTTCTTGACTCTCTTAATTACTCAGCCTAAAGGCTTTGTCATACTTTTTCCTCACATACTTTTCCTATATTTTTCCAGAGGCTGCTGGTTGCTCAAGTATCTCGGCAAAAGGAATCCTCATCTCCCATCACAGCAAAGTGGCCAGGAACTGCAGGCAAGTACAGGAAAACCTGTTTTTAAGTGAAGATTAACTTCATTGTCATGTCATGTAAGGTCGCAGCTCACTGAGAGGCTTCCATACATCTGCACTTTTATTACAGTATTGCGTTACTGTGTTCAGTATGAGAAATTAAGGGGAAAAAATTGGGGACATTTGTTTTCACAGTATTTTCCACTACAATAAATTCTGGAATCTGCTAAGGTAGGAGATTTGTGCAAAATTAATTACTCAGATTTACTTAATGTACATTCTTTTAACTGCTGATGCTTTATTTTTGCTCTTTGCAATGCTTCAGAATATGAAATAATCTTAAAATAACTGCTATTTACATGCATGTAAGGATTTACAAACAGTAGAGTGTAGAGTCCTTGCTCTTCAAGAGCTTCCATTCTATGTCTCTCAGAGGAGGGTCAGTGAATGAAACTGTGGGTGCTTGTGTTTCAATTTTTATGTTGCTGATCCTTAGGAATGGACTGTTTATTTAGAAGAGAAGTGAAGGAAGACAGGGGACGTGCAATAACTAGCAGGCTTTCCAAGTTCGAAGTCTGGCTGGAAAGAGACATGAAGTTTGTAATGCGTGAAAATGGTTAAAGCAATGGGGCTGGTACTTGGTATGTAGGATTCAGGACAGGATGTAGGAGGGACAAGATTAATGTAACTTGTGAAATTGGTGGAAAATAAAGGAAACATAGCAGCTCTGTTTATAGAGTGCTAGTGATTGGCTCTAAGAATATGAACTGCATAAACCGGGTTGGTTGGATGATACCATCCTACAGCTAATCATGTCTAACAGAGGCTGTCTTATTTTTACTTACAGACAGATGCAATGGGTATTTATTCTTTTGGATGAGAAAAGTTGCTATTAGCCCCCTGACATGAAAACACTTCTGGTGGTACAAAGCTTGGGTTCTTGCTTCTGCGCATTCGTTTGATCAGATGGCAGAGTGCTACCAGAGGTACAAACACACAAGGAAGGACAGCTAGCAGCACACAGATGGCCAGTACCCAAGGTGGATACACTTTCTCCTCTTTCATAGGGAAGCCTTCCTATGGAGACAAAAAAGCAATAAAAAAAAATTGGTAGGTACAATTACATTTTGCTATGATTTCCATACAAATTTTCTTATGCTGTAATAGTAAGGGTAGCAAAAGTTTTACTCTTGCTCTACAATAGTATTTAATGGCCCTGTCCTCTATATACCCTTCTCGTGGGTCTAAAGATGGCTGTAAATGTTTTATAGTTTCTAAGATTTATAGCTGGAAGTGTGAGATACTCCTAAGGATGCAGGGGTTGCCCAAAGAGTTATCAAACTTTCACCCTCCCTTGGTTAAGCTCTGATTATTCTTTTAAGTACTCAAAGCTTACCTGGTTTCAGCAATTACCAAGCATGATCTTTGCCAAATAGGAAAGATTCACTTGAGAGATTTGGAGGGAATGATGATAATGCAATTTCTGCAAGTCCGTGGCTATGAGTTTTATTTTGGGATGATAGATATATAATAGTGTTTGGAGGATACACTGCTGCTATATGTACTGTTGGGAGCAGAGAGCTTTCTCTTGAGGTACCAGTCCATGCGTATATTTATACTATGAAGGTTGACGCCTTTCTGTGAGGGTGACTGCAATCCTTGTGCAGTTTAAGGCCAGAATCGATCTTCAAACTCCTATGCAGGGTGTATTTGAGAAGTATCCAAGAAACTTCAACTGATATGAGCCAGTGCCATCCAGATCAAGCGTTCTCAGCATCGACACCTCTTTGGTGCTGAATTAACCAACGCTGTTCTCGGACCACTGCCTCCCTCCCTGTCTGCCTGTCCAAGTTACACATTCATATATTCATCAGGGCCCAGTGATATAGGTAGTTCTCACTGAGAAATGTTTTCATCCCCAGCATCTGTTATGCAGATCTAAGCTCTACTCATGCATTTGTTCCACCTCTGAACCCCCTGTAGGTTCAGAGTCTCTGTGAGACATTGCACTTCAACAGGTCTCTGCATTACGCACGTCCGAAAGAAATACAGAGCACAGCATATGTGGGTCTTCTCAAGGAGAGACCCTGTTAACAGGAAAGCGTTTTCAGTACGTGTAACCTCGTAACCTCTGTGCATACTGGAACCTTCTCATTCTGAGCATTGCATCACTTCAGGCTGCATTACATAGGTAAGCAGAAGAAAGCAATGATTTTAAAGGGAGAAAAGTACACAACTCTTGCATCAATTAAAAGTTTAGAAAATATTTGGGAACATACATATTTAGGGTTCCAGGCTGCATAGCCAGGTGGCTTCTGTATCTGAAGAGTAACAAAGGCCACGAAGACAATTAGCAGGAGCAGAGGGCTGATAAACCTCCATGTAATCTGCCAGTAGAGATTGGGTTTTCGTCCAGTCATCCATTTCACATCTTTACTGAACCTTTTAAGAGGAGGCATGTTTATGATGATGTCAGATCTAAGTGGTAACAGTTTCACTTTTTCATATTTTTCTGTAAGTTTTAAACACATGATACGGCTCCCTAAACCTTTTCTGTTCCACACCCTTCTTTAATAACTTACTATAGACTTAACTAAATAATAATATCAATAAAGTAGGTCTTTATTGATCCCTACCAGGGATGAATGATTAGTTTACATTGTCAGTTTACATTACCTGAGCACCTAGTCTAAGGTTTCTAAGCACAAATACGTGAGGAAAATGTTACAGCAGTTCTGTAGAACTATTCAAACATTTAAAAAAGACAAAATTGCCAAGCAAACAAATATAGCTTGTTAGTAAGAAGCCTGAATTAACCACACCAAATGAATCAAATCACGTCAGGGACAAAATTGTTGCAACCTGAGCCAGCTTCCTCTGCAGTCAGTAGTGGCAGTTGTTTGGATGTGGAGCTGATCTTTTACATATACCTCTTACAGTTTTGTGCATTGAATGGGCAGTAGGTATATGGTTCTGGGTTTGATAGTTACATGATAACCTGTATCTATCAAGTTGGAAAGAGTTTTGTAATCTGGAATAGGAATTGTGATTTGTGTGTGTGTGTTTTCAAACACTAGCTTTGTCTTCAATTCTTTTAATCTAACTGAAGATATTAGAAATTCTCTTGAGAACTAGGAAAAAGTGATTTGACTATACTCCTAGCCCATAGTAAGAAAGAGGAAAAAGTATATCTATACTAGCACAACAGAGAAAATACAGGTGCTGTGGGATCCAGAGTCTGTTGTAGCATGTGAAACCAGATTTTGTTGCTACTTCTGCATCATGGAAGATTGAGGCTAGCTGTATGTGTAGCAAGAGGGATGTGTGAAATTGTTTATGACGATATAGCCTGGGAGTTATCACCATTTAACATGGGAAATGCTCCAAGGATCTTAACAGTGGATCTAAAAAATTTAATGCAGGGACTTTAGCTGTAATTAGGGAAGATTTTTTTCTTCAGTTTCTTATTTTTAAAATCATAGCCTATGGTAAGACTTAAGTTGGGGTGATACTGAAACACCTTGATATGCAACAGCACTGGCCAAACATGAGTTCATTACCTATACAGTATACAACCTGATCCACAAAAAATCAGGACCTTCATGATCCCAGTGCCAGAGTAAGAATTGGAAAGGTGAAGTCCCAACATCTGAGTAAAAGGGGAAAAGATTAATCTTTATTGAGAATTAGGGGAATTTCTGGACTGTATGGGCTCTGAGCAGGTTTATTCTAAATCAAAATGAGATAAGGTTTCTGGCATTTACAATTACAAAGGATGTAGGAAAGCTTTTGAACTAAAGAGTGAATTTAATTAGTGTCTGTGACTGCGGAGATTCTCAGTACGCAGGTTGAGACTTTTAACATGGGGGAGTTACTGCATGTTGCTTACTATGAAGTTTGAGGGGAAAAAATAATGATAAACGAAAAATACAAGAGTACACAAAAGGGCAGTAACAGGAGGATATTAGAAAGGTGGTGTAACTCCTATTGGCCAGAGAACTACAATGGCTGTTGACTTTCTAGCTTTAAACTTAGGATCCCACCTTCTGTAAGTGCTATGCAGAGATTATCCTTCCTGTTTTACAAATATAGGAGACTTGAAGCAAAGAATGATAACTACATTCACAGTACTGGTAAGTGCTACAGAAATAAGTTAATATTGTATACCTGTATGTAACATACATGGATTGAGAGGAAAATGCATTTGTCTCCTTTGAGAAAAAAATTTCATCTGTTTCCAACCTACCTTTTAATTTTATAGACATATGCAACCCCAATCACTTCAAAGAAAGCGATGACTAGAAGAGGCAACGAGCCTGCGTAGCTGTCAAAAATGTCAATCCAGTAACTCCCTGAACCCAGCGTAAAACACAGAGCAACGAGGAAGCAAATTAGACATATTATACCTGAAGGAAAAAAGGTATCTTTGTTACTAGAGTACTGAACTGAACTTGGTAAGTATGTTTTTGTTCTAAATTATTTTTGCTCTTGTTCTAGTGATTTTTATGTTCTGTCCCTCTACAGAGCAACAACAAGCTGTTTTTTCCTTTTTTTTAAGGAAAAAAAAAAAACTTACAATTGGAAAATCAATTTCAAAAGAATATGGTTACCTCATCAAGTTGTAAATGAATTTGTTTCTACATAAAAAGTTGTAAAATGAGAAGGATATAATTTACCTGGTACAGGAAGACTCTAAAAAAGGCATGACAGCAATACTGCCTGTAAGAATTTAAAAGGGCACATTGCAGAAGTGTTAATCCATTATTTCAAACTGCCAGAAATTTTTCTAGACCAATTTCACGGTAGGATCTTTCAGACTCTCACCGAGTCTGGTTCTTGAGGAGCAGGTTGGGTTCAATAACTGTCTCTGGTTGAAAAGACTCTTATGCAAGAACAGGATTGCATGCTGGATCGCATGCTCTCATTCCTCGATTTCCAAGTGGTAAGTTTCTACTCTGGCGTGTTCACAGTAAATGTGAAATAATCTGTAGCAGCATAAACCTGGATGAAATAGGGGTGAATGACCTGTCTTACAGTTGTGACAATGTGGTAAGTTCGTGCGCAGGTGGTTATGGCAGACCAGCTGATGTCACTGGTTGCCTTAAAGTGACTTTAAACTAAAGGCTTAAGTGAAGACAAGGCTCTTCCTGATCTCTACAACAACTCAGAGTGAACTTGATTCCAGGAATAGCAATTTAACAAGCTTTCTCAGACTGAAACAGTTCTTGCAAGCTAAGAAAAAAACTGGCAAGAGCAATATAATACTGTCATCTGACAGCTTCTGCCATAACTGCTACCTCATCTATGTGCTTATCTTCTGCAAACACAATCCACTGCCCAAACTAACACTATGAGAAAGCTAAGTTGATATTACAAATTCTTAATCGCTCTATGATACTTATTACACAATTGGTAGTTTGCACGTCTATAAAGAAGCCACCTTTGAACAAAGCAAAGCAAATACCTTACCAGATAATAGCTCTTTGGGTATTGATTTAGATATAATTCGAAGCTCTAGAAGAGGAGTGAAAACTCCCTCGATGTTCCCAAACATAGAAGAAAGGCCCAAGCTGAACAACATTATGAAAAACAGGATGGCCCAGGCCTGGGAGCCTGGCATTAGAATGATGGCTTGAGTGAAAATGATGAAAGCCAAGCCAGTTCCCGATACACTCTGCAGAATTCACAAACAGATAAGAATACAAATTATAATGGCGTAAATGTAGTTTCTCACGCATATAGTATTATAACACGCTTCTGTCCTTCCCTGGAGTCAAGGGTGCTGGTCAGCCTGTGGGGCTCTGTGGCAGCCAGCAGTTGAGAAAATGGGGAATGTTAGTGGGGATTTTAATTTTAAATGGTCTATCAGAGATAGATAATCATAGATAATCATAGAGCAGAATTTTAGCTTGCACAGAGGCATGGGTCCAGAGTAAAGCAGATCTGAGAGTTGTAATTGGATTAGCAATTGTTTTGCTAATACCACGTTAAATATCTTTTTTAACAAATCTATGATGTAATAGCTGCTGGAAGGAAAAAGATGTAAATAAGGATATGATGGCCACTCTAGCAGCAAGAGAGTTGGTGAGTTGTTGATCACAAAAAACCCCATAATTACCTGGGCAGAAAAGGCTAACGGGGAAAAATCCAATTTCAGCCAAATGTCTTTGAATTCAGTCTCCCAAGGACAAGGATATTTAAATCTAAGCATTGAAAAATGCTAATGTTGCTCTAATTTGGAAGTAAAATATGTCAAACCGTAAATCAGAAATGGGTGCCATCAGAGGAAGCCAGACAAAACAGAAACTAACTCGTGTCGAGGCTGGAATGTCATCCTTGGACTTCTCCCATGTGAGTAAAACAGCCTATTTCACCATCATTGTGTGTCAAGGCTATTGTGCATTAGCACACACTGTCTGTAGCAAATGTGCCCACCCTTTTGTCCTAAGATTTGATTTTATTTTTTTGTCAAGCTCCTTTCTTTCTTATTGTCTCCTCCAACCGTGTCCCTATTCTTTCTTCATTAGGTGGTAAGGTCTTGCAACAAGGGAGTACAAATGTGTGAGTAGTAAATGAGAGTTACAGGACTGGGTGGGATCACTGGAGCAAGTGGAATGAGGTTGGAGAAGTAAACAGAGAAGAAACATCTGTGTTTAGTGATAGGAGAAATGTTTGAGGAGGGTTGGAAAAGAAGGAAAGGGAGAGGATCATGACGTATTTTGGCGGGGGGGAGAGGGGTGGGGGAAAAAAAATTAAAATATTGGTGAGAACCTGTGCAGAGAGGAGGAAAAATAAAAGGGAGAGGACGAGAGGGAATAGCAAGATGGGGAAAGGAAGATAAAAGAGAAGACGGTGATAAGATACCTTCCTAGTGGTCATATATGTGATTGAAGGCAAACAGTGAACATTTTGATAGATTTTTTTGATGCTTTCCTAAATATGGATTTAGGAAACTCCTGTTCAGATCCTTTTTCTATAATCTTTCAGCTAGATATGTTTCCTATATTGTGCTTATTCCTTTAAACCAAAGTAGGACTGAATTTAGTGTCTGTGGTAGGCTCCAGGTAGGAGCACCTTTGAAGATCAATTTTGTGATAACAATGTGTAATTTTGCATGCCGTAGCAGACAGCTTTGAGTTCAGACTGTCCTACAGCAGTGTTATTTTTTAAAGTTTTGAAAAAATGTTTTGTTTCATGATTACGTATAATATATTCATTACAAGTAGAGTAAAGTACAACTACTTATAAGAAAAAGGAAGATATCAGTCCTTCTACATATTTTAAGGGTTACTTTGTTGAAAGCAATTATGGTACCTGATCAAGAAATTCTTGAAGGTCACAGCTTTTCAGTTTGAGTCCAGCAATTTTTTCTGGATATGATGAATTTAGGAAACTAATCCAGACTGTATAGTTCTGTCGCATGATGCTTTCTTCTGGAAGATCAAATTCGTTGATGATACTGATAATGTTCCTGCCAGAGAAGCCAACATATCATTAATTTAAATGTTTGCAGATGATGTGGCTGGAAATGCTATGCCATGTGTTCAGATGTTAGTAGAAAGTTGTGTTTACTTTCTGTGCTGTTATTTACAATATAAAGGAAAATATTAAATGAGGACTTACATATAAAATCATTAGGAGAAAATATTCAGACTATTTAATGTCTTCTCTTTCAGATACAAACTCAGTACTTCATGCAGATGCAGTCTCTAAAACGTTTCTATTTTTATTTTGTCAGCTCTCTAGACCATTTCCACCACTTGTGTTTAATAACTTAGTGAATCTGGTGGAATAGAAAAAGGTGGGTTTTTTTTAATTACTTCTAGTGCTAGTCTGAGATTGAGATGTGATCCTTGATGCAATGGATTGCAATGGATTGTTTTATAATTTATCTTGCTTCTTACAAACGCTACCGCGATCATTCTTGCCTCAGTGCCATAATACTTTCTATTTTTATGTTAGACTTCTCCATACAGATGCTTTTCCTTTTTAGTGACAGTAAATTCTCTAAATGCATGTTTTTCAAGTAACACATTATCTATTTAGGCATTGAAACCACAGTATAACACTGGAAACGCAAGTTTCTCACCTGTCCAAGCAGTCCCAGTAGCCTGTCGTTGCTTTAAACCCCAAAACAGAAAAGACTGGGATGGAAGCATAGAGGGATGTTATGCTGTTCACAATTGCTACTGTCACAGCATCCTTTTCACAGTCATTTCTAAAAATAGATTCAAACAAGTGAAGTGAATAAAAAAAGGCAGTATTTTTTCTGTGATTCTCTCAGGTATTTCTGCAAACATATTTTTTTTTTTTTAGTTTTTTTTTTCCCCTTCCTGTTAGAAAATCTATTTGGCCTTTTAGAAGGACAGCAGCTGTTAAGATCCTTTAGAAAAATTAAGATCCTTTATAAATATCCTAAGGAAAGAGTTTTGAAAATTTTAGAAAATTGCACAAAATGCAGCAAGAATTTAGCCAATTTATAAAGGTTGTAGATCTACTTACTTTGGTGGATTGTAGCTTGAGAATGCAATAAGCCCTCCAAAAGCCAAAGAGAGAGAGAAGAAAATCTGGGTAGCTGCATCTAGCCATACACGGGGATTTTTCAAAGTTTTCAACTGAAACAATTGGAATAAATGCATGTATTAGGCTTAAATCAAAACTTCATTTTCTCTCCTCGTTCTCATAGCTCATCTCTTATTTCACTTCTGAAATTGTGAGTTGTGTTGCCTTCTAAATACACTGGACATGGAAATTAGTGCAAAACATGTCAGTAAAGCAGGTGCTTCTGAAGACATAATTTGGTCTATTTAAATGTATGCAGTAATTATAGAATCTGCTTCATTGTACACCTCTTCTGTCTGATGATAAAAGTGTGTTTCTAAATGATAGGCATTAGGCACACAATAGGGACAGTACATTACATTTTTCCTCAATTTATTTATTTTAGTTACTCCACATACTGGGTAACTTAAAGTTTAAGAATATTATCTTCCTAAAACTGTATAAACAAATACTAAACCTTCATTGTTTTAAGACACAAAGTGATTCCACAGCTTTCCAAATTTGCTTAAAAAAAATTTAAAAAAAAAAGACTAAAAGCCCAAGCAGACAAGAAGAGGATATTAATTAAAAAGAGCATCTTAGATTCAAAGTACTGTGAAAACAGCAGTAAAAGGTAAAAGGGCAACATAGGAAAAATAAGGAAAAAGGGAAATTGACAGAGTGAAATTTCAGTTTTGATGTAGGGGTGACGTGATAGAGGAAGCTGAATTAAACAGTCAATTGTTGGGTTGCAGAGAATAATATGCAGTTTTAAACAGCTGCACTAAGAAGGAATCTTACCGTTAAAATCGGTCTAAAAGATAAAACATAAGTAATGTGTAAAATGTAAATGTCCTCAATAAATATTAGTTTCCTGCAGAAACTAAGAAGTGGTGTGTTATATTCATACCCTACCAGGTGAATTACTTTCCAATCCATTATCAAGTAAGGGGAACAGAAACCAGTATTAGTTAAGAATGTGCGTGTTAAAAAACAGCCGGCCCAAAAGTAATACCAGGGTTGTAGAGTATTTCACTTTGTTTTACATCAGTCTGAGTCAAATCTGTGTCCCAGTCACGCAAGGCGAATCGTATGTTTTCTGTGTCGCGTCCATGTGCCTGTGCTAGTGATCCTCGTACGTGACTAGGAACGTTTGTAGGAATGATCCTACTAGGAGCATTTGTAGGAGTGAGAGGGAAGTATGCCAAAAGACCCTTAATAGCATTTTGGGTTTCTCTGAAGCTGGCCTGAACTTGAGGAGCGAGAATAATGGGTTCACCTTAGTGTGGGTGGATGCAGTGAATGCCATTACTGCGGATGCTTTCTCCACAAGTATGCCCGTGCTTCGACCACAGCAGAACTGGTATAACATTTTGTACAGCATAGCATAGCAAGCAGGTATGTGTGACCATTACCGGCTGAAATGCTTCAGCTTAGGTAAACCTTTCTAGAGGTTATTTTGAAAGATCGTAACCCAACCCTCCAATGCCAGAGTGCTCACTGGTAGGACCTTGTGCAGGTGCAGAACTAGATTGCTATTGCGGTGCAGAAACTCGGCATTCACATTGCTACTTCACAGTGGCCTTCACAGTTTGATGAAGTGCTGCCAAGTCAATCACCAGTGCTGATAGATGCGACTGTTACAAGTCTGGCTTTCTGACTGGGGACTTTGGCCGAGTCTGGAGATAGTTTAGTTTGGTGCTAGGTGCAGTGCATTTATTGACTCTAAAAGATACCAATCAACCCCCAAACTTGAAGAAATAGTGGACAGGCAAGCATGCTGTGGCAATGTCATTATCTGGTCTTAAGCAAATAATTATGAATCTAAATGTTGTTTTATATTTTCAGTAATATGGCATACAGATTTCATAAGTGTGTCTTCAGAAGAAAGAATGTGCTGAAGCTAGAAACATGCAGATGAAGATATACAGCCAGAATGTTAATGAATGAACATGGGAGTAATGGGGAAAGGAAGCATAATTGCTCCCCCCGGGTGGTGAGATGTTTGGATACTTGAATACATGAAACACAGACAGAAACTTTCTTAATACAGAATCAAAAAATACTGGGATCCCTGTGATGTGTAATTTTGGTGTAAAAACAGCTATTGCTTTTCTCATAAGCAAGTGGCCAACAAGTAATACTGCACTTACACAGTTCATTAAGGTAATGCTTTTGTTCTCCTTCATACCAGAAACAATATGGACAGACCAGGCACCTTGAAAGGAGTTTTAAGTGACCATTCACAGTAATATATCAGATGTAAAACTAAACTGCAAAATAGAGGAAAAAATTACAAATTGCCTCTGTGATAGAGGATCTGGTGCCTGTGCTGCCTTTTTCTTTTTCTTGGCTATTCTCAATGCTCATTACATAGCTGCAGAGCTCTGGGCACAGGCATCAGTTGCCCAGCCAAGTTCCTGGAATTGTTCATTGCCAGAGAACCCCCAAATGTTTGCAGTCTCTGAGGCTCTTTCAGATGTGAAAGAGACTGGAGAAGGAGGCATTTGTGCTCCTGAGCCAATAGAGATGTCCACAGAAGCTGAACCGTGTAGAGACCATTGCTGATGCTTGGTGGGATCCCTCTTCTGCGGCCTCTGATAAGAACCTTTCCAAAAGTCTCTGTTCCAGGTCCTGTGTTCTTCATCTTTGTACAACTTCTGCTTTCCCCTCAAGTGCCTGTGAGCATAACTTGAGTATCTTTTTCGTTTTCTTGGCAGCTTCACTTTCCAGGTGGCCAAGGATTTAGAGAGGGCGAGTAAATCGTGTCAGACTTCTCCATGTCTGAAAGTCAATAAAAAGAAGTATTCATTATTTGTTCTAGAATTTAAGGTGTGAAAGTGTGTCAGATGGCAAAAAGCCATCTGTATTTCTGCAGGAAAATAAAACCACAGCCTGCCATATTTAAAATCCATATGCATGCAGTTATTATTTGTGGTACTTATGAAGGAGAACTAAAATAGAAACTTGGGAAGTGAATAAACTTAAACAATGATGGTTTGGGAAAAAAAAAATTAAATTCAGTTGGGTGATTATGATGTTGAAACTGGGTAAGATGTGACTTTTAGCACTTGGTATTAGTTACTTTCACAGATTTTCAAAAACAACAGTGAGGTGTAACAGTTACCAGCGAGTGGATGTGGCAGCTATTACAGAGAAACTACAATTTCTGCTGCACTGCAAAGTTGGAAAAAAGTTGGAAAAGATTGCCTCCCATGAGTGGAGAATGTCAAGAATGTTGATTTTTTTTTTTTTTTTTTTTTTAAGCAAGCTGGAACAGGCAGTAGGTGAGCTAACTCTTACTTTATTTTGCTAAAACTTCACAAGCTTCCTGCAAAAAGACAGGAAAAGAAGACGACAGCACACACTTAAGAAATATGCTTTACAGTTTTGTAAGCTAATGTGGTCTGGGTAGGCCAAGTAAATCTTTGCCAAAATAAACCCACGAACCAACAAGCCCCCTGTACAACTCACTTTGGGACATCCCCTGTGGAAAAGTGTAAGAAGAAAACCACATGTATTTACTGACAACAGTGGTGGGAATAGAAAATCAACTCTATCCCAGCCGAAACCAGGACAAACAGGCTAACAGAAAAGGCAATACTGGCACTGCAGTTGTGGGCTAAGGGCAAGAAGAGAGAAAGGAAATATTGCAGTTGTATGCTTACTGTCTTTTTGAAGTTCTTGAAGTGCCAAAATCCTCCATAGCACTTGGTATGTTAGTTTAACAAAGCCATCTCTCTATGCAATAGCAACACCCATAGTAGATACCACTTACCAGGCTGCTGCATCAGTTTTTCCATGTTCAAAACCATCTTCAGATGACTCTTCAAGGATGTCCCCAGGAACTTCTTTAAACCGACTAATCCATTCGGCTCTTCTTTTATGATGATCTGTTCCCCTTCAGCGCTGCTCCAGACTTTGTCATACATAGATGGAATACACGTAAATCTAGTTTTTGCATTAAGTTCACTGTGCAATGATGGTAAGTCCTGAAGATGTCTGAGCTCTTCCAGAGAAACCTGACAGCCAAGCTGAGACCAAATGACGACAGGCCCAGCCCTGTTCTGGTTGTGTTGTCTAATCTGCTTTCTTCATTAAGGCACTGCACCAAGCATTTGTTGGGCCCTGCAAAAATGCAAGGGCACGTCCTGATCTCCTGTAAAGACCAAGGTTGTCCTTTCTGAGTGCTGACAGTGTTCAGACGGGTGCCCGTGCCAATGGGCTTGCGGGGGGAAGGGATGAAAGGGGTGTCTTGTCTGAGCTTTCTCTTGCTGTTGTCCCTTTTCACGCTGACATGTAATGAATCTCTGGGCTTCTTGGCATCCTTAATCCTTGGCATTTTCCTTAATGCTTGTGTTGCTGTTGTAGGGAGGGAAAGGGAAACGCCCAGTGCTCCTGCGGCGGGAGGCACTGCTGTGTCTGCGGAGGCAGAGGATGCTCCGAGACCATCTGTCAGTGGGTGCTGCTTTTTCTGCTCTATGCTCACCGCTTTATGGAGCTTTTTAGCACAAAGGCAGAGCTGTGAGGGTACGGTTGATAGCAGCCACTTGGTGGAACAATTTGACTTTGCCTGTGGGCAGGCCACTAAGGGCAGTATAAAGAGGTTCTTCTGAAATGGCCAGCATATGGAGGGACCTGGGACCTCCTATCCCCTTGAGAAGATGAGAAAAAATGGGAGAGGGGTATTCTCCAGTAAGCATTTCCATCTTTTAGGAAAAGCTACAGGACTGGTGGAGAAACTTCAGCTATGGAGAAACAGGGGTAGGAGAAAATGACTCAACCTTAAAAAAAAAAAAAAAAATCACTTTGCGGTGTAATTTCTCAGATGTTTTCCTTGTAAATTCTTAAAAGATTAGTTGTGTAAATTCTATAACGATGGCAGGGAGATCCCGTCTTTATCATGTGGAAAAGAGAGATGATGCTGTTCGTGAAGTGCATCAGTTTCACTTACACATTCAACACGGAGGCATCCATAATGTACTCAATTTTCCAATATTTTCTGCTATGCTTATTACTGAACTGTTAATACTTTGCTGCTTCTTTTCTTGCTAAAGTATATTAAATTACTAAATCACTTCATCTCAGAAGAAAGAGCTTAGCTGAGCTTTTGGGTAGGGAGCTAGATCAGGACTTCCTGGAAAATGAATATACAGCATAAGATCTGAGGGGGAGAAAAAGGAAAAATTTCTGACTATGGCAGCAATACTTACATTAGGGGTGAAGAGGTAAGCTAGACCTTCAGTGGCTCCTGGTAGAGTGAGTCCGTGAATAAGGAATATAGTTAGGACCAGGTAAGGAAATACTGCTGTTACATAAATGGCCTAAAGTAAGAAGACAGACAGACAGTTACTGGCAATAACATTGATAAATCCTATTTAAGTTATTGCAACATGCGATCCTAATGATATTGGATAAGACAGCTACAGGTGAACATTAAAAGAAGCAGAATGTGCTTTTGCAGAACATACTTGTAACAAAATTGCTCTTAAAACTGTGTGAGGGGAGAGTGGTAGGGCAGAAGCATTTGCAGTGGAGAAGGAGAGAAGTGTCGTTTTGAGCCACTGGTACCGCTGTTACCGCTTCGTTGGACAAGGAGGACACTGAAATGGTGCTAGTGTGGTAAATGGGGAAGCCTTTCCTCGGTGGTGAAACTCAGTATCTGGAGAGCAAGATCCAAAGTGTGGGATAATGCACTTCTCTACCCTTTCCATACCTTTCCTGTGGTTTCAATTCCTCGGATGGTGCAGAGATAGACAATTGCCCAGCAAGTTGCTAAGCACAAAATGAGCCACCACTGTAATGTGCCACTTTCGGTGACATCGGGTGTTATGTTCAAAGTTTTCCTGTACCAAAAATAATTTACTGCAGTACTTTCATAACATTCTTCGTTCAACCCTGGAAAAAAATGTGGCAAGCATAAGAATAAATTTTAAAATTGGTAATATTTTTCCTCGCTCACTGTATGGTTAGGAAGTGATACTTTATACTAACGGAGAGTGGCAGTTAGATGATATATTTTAGGAAGATAATCCTGAGGGTAGAAGAAACAACTCCCTCTGTTTTGAATTTTTTCCTGTTGTATGAAATGCCAGCCTCTTCACTCAAGCTCTCAAACTGGCCCATTTCTCCCTTTTCTTGTGACCTTTCACTCACTTCTGAAACAGCCACCCTTCACAGCAAAACTCCAAAAACAAACGAATCAACAACGTGGCAATTAAGCCGCTAAGCAGAGCTCAGGGATCCTCTGAGTTCCTTGCCCTGTGGCTGCAGCGGGGAAGCACGCTGCGGTGCTCCCGGGCGGCCAGCTCCCTGATCTTGACGGCGAATCGAATCTGATTTGCTTTTTGCCCTGAGAAATTCCTTTTCTTTTAGGGAGTCTCTTGTCATGCAGGAGGTGTTAATCCAAGAATGTTCAACTAGAGGGAGGAAGCAAAATGTGTCACTCTGCCATCCTCGCCTCGCAGCCCTCCAGCCCCTGGCAGAGAGGGTGGCTGCAAGTCCTTCTGCTGTGGTTCAGGAGAAAGGACTGACCGAGGAGCCCAGCTCTGGGAGAGGTTTGTGGACTGGTGCCCCAGCGGCAGGAGAGGACCCCCTGCCACTGACCCTGGGGTGCAGAGCCATCAGCCCTAGCTGGGTTAAAGAGAATAGGAAGATCTTTTAAAAGAGCAAAAGAAACCCTGACGAAAGGCATCATAAAATTGTTATTTTGAATGTAAAAAAGGTAATATTGGTAAATAAATATTTTGCTCTTATTCTTCTGTAAAATAGAGCCATAACAGGACTGCCAAGTAGTAAAAATGGACTGGAAAATGCAGTTTACATTAGAAATAATTACAAATGATAAATTTTTAATTGAACAGGTGCAGCAAATCCCAGTGGAGACAGGGGAGGAGATTGCTGGTCTGTAAGTCTTGAAACATTACAGACATTCTAGCACACAGAGTTAGGGCGCCTACCTTTGAAAAGCAAGAAAAGTGACCTGAAGAAGTAGTGGCAAAATCTTGACCTCAACTCTGGGCTAAATTCTGGGAGAGTTGGCCTAGCTGGCAAGAGGCTGGTGGAGAGGAGTAACCGTGATTGTGGTCATTGTGGCTTTATGAAACTTTTCAAACAAAACTTGCTCTGGTGAGATTGCAAGGTGGAGAATGAAGTAACTTGCAGGTGTGTGATGTACTGATTTAGCCAAGTGACTTTCCAGTTACAAATTTACACTTGAAAGTGTGGTTGCCACTGAAATGTCATTACACCTGAAGCTGGTGATCCTCTTTCAGTGTATGAGGGCACTCGTGTACTCAGACTTGCTGGTGTCCTTTCCTCAGCTCTGTATTAAAAGAATTGGACATGCACCTGGACATACGCTGACCAACACAATCCCAGTTACCTCTGAATACACAGTCTCTGGCTGGTGAATGAAAGTCTGCGGATTGTAGCAGGCTGTGTGAGTAATGAGCTATGTAGTGGAAAGCTTTGCTGCTCTTGTCCCTTTAGTCCCAGCTTAAGTACGTGAGCCTGCAATAATGCCATTTTAGTCTACGTTCAGCTAAGCCTGCTGCATGGGAACAGCTGCTTGACTCACTTAGGAAGCAGCTCCCCGGGGAGAGCATTGCAATCGTGATGGAGAACTGCAGGTTCTTCCCATCTTGGTACTGGTATTGAAAAAATCCGTCCTTAAAGGACTTCTTCAATATTTTCTAAAAGATGCTTAACTAAAAACGCAGTTTTTTGTATACCAAACCAGTTGATTAAAAAGTTGATCTTCAAAGCAGATTTGGAAAACATTTGTTTAGCTCACTAGCTGGGATATCTGTATCCTGATAAATGAAAGAATCCTATTTCTTAAGGCCCAAATAATTTTCTCTATTTCTGTAACAAAGATGGGGCATGTCCGATTGTCTTCCTACTCTAGCGTAGTCCTAAGGTCTCCAAAAGAAAGTTGACTTCTTCTATGTTTTGTGTTTTTTCTTAGACTCTTACTCAGATTATGTTTCTTGCTCTACCCTGGAACTTGTCATCTCTTGGGCTCTGAACGAAGAAGAAAGCTGAAAAATAATTTTAAAGAACTGAGAGCCGTCTTCCTTATCCTGCTTAGGTACACCGCCTGTCTTTGGTCTTACTAAAAGCTTTGTAATCATTAGTGTGAATTTGGTCTGAGCCTCAAAGATTCCCTCTTCAAGTAGTTTCTCTGCTACCTCAAAAGTGTTTTGCTTATTTAGTTGCTCCTTTTTCTTTTTGTTTTTTTAAGCAGTTGTTTTGTTTTCCATTTTGAAATCAAGCAAAAGAGGTCATGGACTTTCTGGCTTTTGTTGTTCCTGCAAGGATGATGCATTTGAATAGGTTGTCATCGCTCTCGTAGCTTTTTGACAGGAAAACAAACCAGGTCTTGTGCACAACTCGCGGCCAAATCAAGCATGGCTTCTCTTCTCAGGGGTTTCTTGGTTAGCTGCTCTGGGAAGCTGTCTTGTCCTATGTGTAAAAGTAGTCTCAGCAGTCTACAGCAGAAACTAAAGTTCTCCCGTAGGGTTGTGTTTTCTGCTCTGGCAACTAAGCTGATCTTTCTCAGCACATCATGGCAAATGAGCTGAAAGGTTTCTGTAAGAGCTTGTTATGAGTCATAACCAATGCATCACCACCTCATGAAAACTCGAAAGTCCCATTTAAAGCAGTTACTGAAAGATGTAGTCATAAATTTGGTTCTTAATTATGCTAACAATCTCACATGTCTTGATACGTAGTTTACGATAACAGACACGTGTGTCTTGATAAAGGACTATTTCTCTATAGTCAGAAAGCAGAGGACACGCTTTCAGACTGGTCTTTGTATCTTAACACAAGCATAAAAAAATGAACAAAACTTCCCTTTTCCCCTTGCTAGCCCCTAGACTCTGACATTTGTGATCTCAAAGTGGTAGTTACCTGTTCTGTTTTCATTTAGAGGACAAACACTCCAAGGAAGAGGTTCTTGGAAGGAGTTTATGAAATACCACATCACCCAGGTTAAAACGGTGTTGTAGTATAAGCTCACCAGAACCGACACCATCCACGAACCAACCCCTGCAGAAAGCACGAGAACTCAGCTTAGAAAAGCTTTGGAAAAAATTATCAGTTACAGCACTTGCTCTTAGAAGCTCACGTTTCCCAATTTTTCAAGATTTTTCTGTTTCCCCCCAGAGATTATGACATGAAAGATGGGCATTTGTGTCCTCAGTGGCCAAACACTGGTGCACAATCCCCTAGCTCACCAGCCCTGCTCCAAGAAGGCTGACACTCCCTACTTACGTAGATTATGATTGAAATCTTTGCTTTTGAATTGTTGTTTTCTACAACACTGGACAACTTTAATAGCAGAGAACAAAAGAGACTGAAGTTTCACAGAGTGCTATAGCTACATGAGGGCACTGTTTTGTCCCAAATCATGCACATATGCCCTAAACTGGTAACAGTTTTGCTCCTAAAATAAGGAAGGAAGAATAGCAACACCATGGTTTCTACTTGCTTGGATATTTGCAAAGGGAGGATGGACATACGTAATTATAGGAGATGGGTTTAGGTGGAGGCACCACCCTGCTGCTTGGTATTTTTTCCTGGTTGCCCTCTGGCCCTTAGATAACTCCTTTTACCAGCCCCTTCTCCTCCCACACATGCCCACAGGCATGGCTGTCGCTGCTAATCCCGTTTTCAGGCTTAAAGCAGGGCATGATCCAGCAGTACTGGCTGGAGCCCCCAAGGGTCTCTCCTTGCCCCTGCAGGCAGGAGGGTGCATTATCAAAACTGGTAGAGCCGATGGTTCAGCCCTCTAACGGTGGTGGCTCCCATTCACTTTTTGCAGCCTAACAGTGTGTGGAGGACACAAGATACGTTTTTTCAGTGTATATTAAATTAAATAGATGATAGAAAAAAATTGCTGGTACAGGTCTGCACACCAGTCTGATGCACACCACTGTGTAGATTGTCCCTCGTGCCCAGACATGTTAATAATGTCCCTTCAGTAGCCCCCCAGTGCCTCCCTCTCATGGAGAAGAACTTTCCCAGGTGCTTTAGGCTCTTTAGGAGGTGCCAGGCTCCCGTTCCTGATTTCCTGTCCTTGTGTCCCCCCTTCCAGTCTGACTATCCCTGGGCAGAGAAGACTGGCTCCTGGAGGGGCTGTGAGGATGGAGCGAGAAGCACCGCAGGCAGGCAGCTCTTGAGTAACCTCCAAGATACGGTAGGAACGGGGCAGTGTTGGCTAGCAGAGCTCATGGTCATTACGCTTCCCACAGCAAAGGTTTTGACATTTGCATTTAAGGCTCCGTGTGCCTGAGTAACGCCTGATGGTAGTGATATAGAATTAATAGAATAGAATCATGGAATGGTTTGGGTTGGAAGGGACCTTTATAGGTCATCTAGTCCAAGCCCCCTGCAATGAGCAGGGACATCTCCAACTAGATCAGGTTGCTCAGAGCCCCGTCCAACTTGACCTTGAATGTTTCCAGGGATGGGGCATCTACCACCTCTCGGGGCAACCTGTGCCAGTGTTTCACCACCCTCATCGTAAAAATTTTCTTTTGATATCCTAACGAGCATCCGGCACAGGTCTGTAGGAAGTGAGTGCGGGGTGGGAGCTCAGCTGGGACCCTGAGATACGTACCGACTCCTCCGAGGTAAGGTGAGATGGTGTTCCAGGCACCGATGCTGCCTTTCCTCAGGCACTGTCCAAGGGCCAATTCGAGATGCAACAGCGGGATTCCTTCGAGGAGAAGAGCGATGAAGTATGGGATCAGGAATGCCCCTGAAAACACAGTTAAGTGCACTTGAGCCATGTGATTATCTGCATCTCACTGAAATTACTGTTTGATAATTTGTCTGCTTTATAACCCTAACAAAGTCCTTGTGGGTTGTGTTGAGAGAGGGAGCATTGCTAGGGATACCTGCCAAGTAACATCTGTTACTGGTAACTTTGTTGGTGAAGATGTAGGAGGAAGGACTGGGATGCTTGGTGCTGCAGGACACTTCCCCTCAGGCACTGCTACAGTCCATAATAAATGGACTTTCCTCCATTGCCCTTTCTTTCAAGCATCTTCTTTTCTCCCCCTGCTCATAAAGCATAAGGGTTTGCCTCCCCCTATACCGTCTGTATCCCCTTCAGTGCATCGCCTCATTTCCCTCCCTAAAGCTCTCAGGCGTGTGCTCCTCCGTCCTCCCCCGGTAAAGCAGGATTTTGTGCTGGAGACCCCCAAGAGACCAGGTTACTTTATTGCATGAAGTTCTGCTCAGAGCACCAAGCCTCTGCCTAATGGAAAACTGAAAGCAAGACTGAAGTTGTTCTGTGAAACGTGGGAGCAAGGAAACCCGATTTACTCCTGATTTGTATCCTTTATGTCTTCCCTCTTTTTCTCATAGCGGCTCCTTTGGGCCAGAGGCAGCACGTGCTGCTGGGCGCCTGCGGCAGGTATCGATCCTGCCGGCAGCCTGGCTGGTTCCTGCAAAACGGTGTGCAACGCCTCATCTCCCCCGCCTTCCCTCAGAAGGGACGCGGGTTTGGGTCTCCCCCCTTTGCACAGATACTGGTTTTCATGAGACTAGGAAAAGTTTCATCAGTATGTTTAAAGCACCTGCCCAAATGTCCAATTAAATTAAAATGGTCTAATAGATTGCAGTTTATTGCCATGACCAACAACCACTGTGACCACGAAGCCTCTTTTCTCTGGTGAAACAAAGACAGAAGTCCTGCCTCGGCTCCCTCCCTGTCCTCCTACCAACTCATACCGACTCTGTGCCCCTCATTGCTTTGTCAGTAAACCTCTGCCTTGTTGTACCATTTCAGCTTTGCTTCCAAATCTCACATCTGAGTCTGCCCAGCTCTGCTCTTCCAGCTTTGGAAACCTTCTCCCCTCCCTCCAGGCTGGCAGGGAGAGCAGCTTCACCATCACCATCTGAGAGCGCAGCAGAGCAGCTTGGCTCTCCGCTCCGTCTTCGGCCCCGAGAGGGAGGGGGGGGAATGTGCAAGGATTTCTGGTCTCTTCCTGGGATGGCTCCTGTGTTTTGCAATCACTGACTATTTAGAAAGCTGAGCAGATAAATTGAATCACTTGGGATAGGTATTGCAGTAACTTTGCTACCTATTGCTAAATGCTGCAATAACTACGTACAATACCCAGAGAAGGTGTGTTGCTTAATAGTGTAGCCCTTTATCAAGAAATGCATAGGAATAAAAATTGGCAAAGCTCTTCTCCATGAAGGACTGTTCTTAATTTGCCAAAGGTGGAAATAAGTGTCTCTCCTTATGATCTGATTTCTTAAGATGTTTTTGACCATTAAGCAGCGGATTTGAGAAAGGAGTCTCACAGTTAATTCCCAGTGTGTTAAATCCTTAATTTGGATCCTAGGTACCCCTGCTCAGTAATCCTTTCACTTGGAGGAAGCTCTAAAGTGGCTGTTATAAACCAGCCCTAAGAGAGAGATTTACAGAGGGAGTTGAGGACCACAATATTTTGTTTATTTTTAAGTGGTTTACCACCTGATGAAATCTCACTTGGAGCTACCTCCCATGTAAATTCTAAGGAATTTGCAGGTCCCTTCGGCAAGAACTCGGTAACCTCTCCCCACACTCGGTCCTGCGCTCTCCTTCAAACCTGCTGCAGCATCCCCCTCCGCAGCACGGCTGAGGGTGCCCACCCAGCCCTCCTGACAGCCCCATGCCCTGGCCCGGCTCCTGGGAAGAGCAAAGCATTCACGCGAGTGACCGGAGCACCGCAGTGCGGAGCAACCTGCTTGTTCGCCCGCCTGCCCGGCCGCACACCAGCTCCGCATTTTGCTGCAATCCGTGCGATGCTGAGCCCTTGCTAGCAGAGCGCTCCGTAAGGGACCGACTGATCTCCCATATCATATCTCCCTGGAAGTAACTATGTAATAATTAGTGCAAACTGTCCTCTGTTATCTCTCTCCTTTTCTGTTTGCTAGCTGAACTGTTGACAGCAGAGCATGTTTAGATATTCTGCTGATAAAAGCCTGTTTACTTTGTGCTGCTTTGTACGTATATTTACAGCATTTACAGTCTTATTTACAGCACAGCAAAACATAATGTCATGCTTGGAAAGAAAATAGTGGTTTTCCATGAGAACAATATAAAAAGTTTGCTATCTACAAATAGGAAAATATGGCAGAAGATTGGGCTAAGAAGAAATAGTTAATGGAGCTCATCTTTCTCAAACCTAATTCAAATAAATGTAAATGTAATGTAAAAATATGTTTTCATTCATTCCTTTGCTTTACAGTATTTTTAGGCAAAAAGGAAATATTCAGGAAAAGCATAACTAGTCTGCTCAATGACTTGAAGCTTACTCTTTTCCACAGTAAAATCCTCCACCCATAGAAAGAAAAAGGATACCGGAAAGGTATCAGATACCTAATAGTGAGTGGGAACCCTCTAGCATTATGTAGTCAAGGGCTCTGTTTAATAGATAAGGGAGGATGTGCAAGAAGGCAGAATTTAAATACTTTTGTTTTAAAATGCCATGAGAAATCTAACTGTGGAAAAGGCAAGAAGAAAATCCAAGAAGCAGAACGAAGAAGCGAGCTGGTACCTAACACAGAGCATGTATCACAAAACAGAGCGTTCAAACACGGGCACAGCAAAACCCTATCGGCACGAATATGACGTGTAGCACAGGTACGGCAGAAACTTAGTAGGATTGGTTTCCATGAGGCTTGGGAAAAGGAAACCTTAGCAGAAACAATCATAAAGTGCCAGTAAGCAAATTATTCTATATCTGGATATTCTAGGTATATTTATATCGAGATATTCCAGATCTATATGCTCCACAGTGAAAGGAAAATAAATGACACACATAAGCAAGCCCAGGGGGGAACCTCTAAAAACAGAGTTTAGCTTCAGTAACTTCTTTCCTCTCAAAAAACAAATAAGAAAAATGGTAGTGATCAGGCATTTGTAAGTACCTTAAAAGCCTGGAGAAATGCCCATAAAAATCAAAAGTATCACGAGGGCACAATTTAGTTGCATTCCTGAGGCATGACCTAGGAAAATTTTAGTCTACACCATTCCTTCTGTCAGAAAGACACTCAAGATGCATAAAGCATCCATCCTGCAAGTAGATACATGCACTACTAAAAGAAGGTCAAAGGAGAAAAAAAAAAAAAAGTCCAAAATCTACCAGAGTTAAAAGTTATTTTGGAAGGAGATCCTGCACAAGGATGCCGCAAAGCCGAGGAACAATCCCTGCGCACATGAGAAGGCACAGAAAGCCTACAAAAGCTTTTTCAAATCAGGCTATCGACAAAATACAGCATATATTGGTAAGTTGGTTTCATTAACAATAGAGTCCCAAGTGACAAGGAGCGCGAGTCTGTAGCACGATCGGTATCATTGCTAACTCAGAAGAACCATTAGAGTGGAGATAGCTCTGTAGTCATGGCAATAGAGAAGAAAATACCTGGTGCACTCTAGACACACTGAGGGTTTTTTAAAACCTGACCCCTCAATTGCCATGTACAGGCAAACCAGGTCAGAAAAGCAACTGCTCAACCATATTCAGCCCTCTGCCTGCAAAATGACACTTGGAGGGCACAATCTTTCTTATATCATCTACACACGACAATCTGGAAGAAAAGCGCACGAGCTACTAGGCAGCCTGTTGAGAGCTGCTGATGCACGGGAGGGCAGAGTGACCAGGAGGCTAGCGAAGGAGCGCAGTCTAAAGCTGAATCATGGCAACTGGCAAAGCAGAGTGGAATAGCCAAATTGGTTTTGTCACACCTTAGAAAGAGAGAGCCATAGACCTGACTAGTGGAACTGTAAAGCAGTTTGAAGTATCAGCCAGGTGACCTCCTAATCAAGATGTGCCAAGACCAGCAGAAATTGATGAGCCTCAGTGAGAGGCAGAGAAGAAAACCCCATAGCTTTGCTTGATGTTGGGATACCAGTGAAGACTTCCTAAATGGTGGAGAAAAACTCAGAGGCACTGATCCACATGCTCAATATTGCATCTAGCCAGCGCCTGCAGATCAGCTAGCAGAAGAAAGGCAAGTAACCTGTAATGATGATCTAAAGACGCAACAACATTTGAAAGGCCAGAACATGAATAATAAATTTCCTTCAGATCGGAGATTTAGCAATGGAAAAAAATAATTATAATGAAGACTGAAGTGACGTGGAAAGTGGCAAAATAGTAATTCCAAAGGAAACACATCTGTAGAGTCTGAAAAATTCAGAAAGCACATCTCAGGACAATACAATGCAACAAGCATTCAGAGATCCCCTTCGCCAGTTCTGTTGGTACATAGGAGAAGTGGTGATGAGTGCATTTTTCCAAAAGACTGAGAACTTAATGGCAAGATACCTGTGATAACTTATGTTTTACCTACAAGAAATTGCAATAGGTGTTCAGATACAGAGAAAAAGCTATTAGCTATTGAAAGCTATATCAGACCTGTCCCCCTTTCTCCATGCGAGTTCAGCTAAGCAGCGTAGTAGCGAACACAGCAACGAATCACATCAAGATATCAGGTGGGAAAAAAAGCAGCAACTTAATCATGTTGACCCCCCTCTTTGGAAAACAATACTTCATGATCTTTGTTATGTCTTCTGCACATGCCTCAATCCAGATGAAAAGTATGAGCTACTATAAACGTCATATTTGTGCAGCATATTTATGATGGCACTGATTTTGACTTACAGGCCACATTGCACATCTTACAGACTCTGAAACTTTGCAGGGTTGAGTTTCCATTTAAATAACTATATCTCCTTGAGCAGCAATGAAGGAGCTAAAGCCATGTCCAGAAAAACACGGGGGCAATAGCCATTTCAAAGGAAGATGGGTAACACCCGTAGATCAACTTATAAAATTACCTTGGTGAACTTCCCTATGAAATACTCATGACTGAAGGATGCAAGTGAGCAGCACCCACATCCAAGCATGCACCAGCCTGAGCTGCACAGGGCAACCAAATACAACAAGTTATGAAAGGATCAACCCCAGATGCCATAGCTTTTCACCAAGGACTTGAGCAGGACATGGTAACAATCCAGAAAATGAAGTTTGTTTCTTGTTGTGATATAATTCATTTTTCTATCAGAGAATGAACTGTTCTGCTCTTCCCAACATACTTTTTTTGGTTTTTTTACAGTATCTTCCAGGTATACCTGTTGTTCCTCTCAGATTTTATTTTCCTTCTGAGGACACAGTGAGCCCGACAACTGCATTTCATAGCAAGTTGTAGTTCAAATTCTAGCAAAAGGTCAGGTAGGCCATGGGTTATGAAAGTCTGTAAATCATTGCCCCAGAAGTAAACACTTCTCCCTTAGCAGGACTTTGGTGTTAATGTGTATTTATTTTCCTAGAAAGAAACTGTATTTGATATTAAAGATATTTTTCAGTCATCCTGTAGGCTGGGGCACCATGTACATTTTTAATACCCATGGGTTAGGCAAATATATATACTAGCTATAATAAAAAATAAAACACTACAGTAAGTTCCAGCTAGAACTGGGTTGGGTTTTTTTAAGTATACTCAGATGACTGTGTGTGTACATATATAGCTATCTGACTTGCTTGAGTCTCAGTTTTAAGTGACAAACTATATACTGGGCCATTTAGAGACTTTTCAATCCCAGTTGCCTGGGAACCTTTGTGTTTGTCTCCACTTACTGTGGCAAACAACCTTCATATCCATTAGTCATGAAAAGTAAATAACTAACTTAACTCAGGCAATAAATCCAAATAATCAGTAACGACAGCGGGTGATAAATGTCAGCAAAACTGATATTATATTAGATCCAAGTTACTGAGTAACACTAATGTGCGATGAATAAGGTCCATAGGTCTGATGAGAACAGCTGACATGAGACAAATATACAACCACTTATTTTTATCTCTTGTTTTTTAAAAGATCTAGAAATGAGGAAAAGTGCATTGCCTGACTCTTAAACACTTGGATATCACCTGAACCAGCTGTGAAACTGTGATGTGTACCCCAGAAGCCACTGAGCCTTAGAGCACGTCTATGCCATATCCATAGCAGGTTTTGCTGCACTCGTGGCTGTGGCTGCAGGCACAGAGCCACTGCACCTCTCAGGGCTCCAAGATAACCACGGCGCTGCTGGTGTCTCCCATGTTCACATCTCCAGATGCACACAAGGAGAATTTATGCTCCCGCACCCCTGAAAATCTATTAGGCTTTTGCATCTGAGTTGCTTGCTTTCAAAAACGCAACTCCAAATCACATCACTCCCTTAAATTAGCGGAAGAAAACCTCAACTACATTATGCACTGGTGTAAACCCAACAGCTCTGTCTTCTTGGTGGTCTTCATGACTCACTCAAACTCTTCCAATGTCAACTTTCTGGGATAAATTATTCACAAACTCCACAGCACATCGTTACCGAGTCCATCCTGCTGTTGACTTCTCTGAGCCCTTTGTTAAAATCCAGTGACCAAATCCAATTATCCAATCCATACATTGACCTTTATTCACCACTGTCCTGTGCTGCTGTTTGTAGTGCTGCAAAGTAGCTATATGCCATTACTGAGTCTGCTAGCTATTTTAAACTGATTTTTCACTCGCAGAATTACTACTCACTGAGCAAAGGAATGACTCAACCTTTGACCCTGCAGCATTTTCCTATTTTTGTTATCTTTAAGCCTGCTCTAAACCCTATCTTTTTTGTCCCTAGCAGCTCCTGTGGGATATATCAGTGCTCAGAAGGTGGATACACAAGCAAACAGACTTTCTGGGCACTGTGCAGTCCATAAGGCAGGTCACCGTGGGTCTCCCTGGACTCGGGCACATGCTCCTCCTGGGGTGGTAGAGGTCTAGGAGGTAGGGCAGGGATGCAGGGGACCCCGGAGGGGAGGGATGGAGGGGAGAGGTCAAACCTCAGTAGGAGGCGAGTGTTGCTGATCTTCTGAGGCGAGGCTGGGATCTGAAGAGGTTGAAAAACAGCTCGCCACAGCTAGTCCCCCACGTCCAGCACGGAGAAGCAACCCTTGGTGCTTCATGGGAAGGCCTTTTTACGGTCAGTAGAACAATATTTCATCTTAATCCATAACAGAGATTTGCACAAAACCCTGAAGCACAAAGTTCATGCAGCCTCATGCAGTTGGTGGTCCCAGAAGCAGCTCTGTGTAATGAGATGTGCAGAGGAGCTGCGTCTTGCAATGGTCCCCTCTGTGAGTTTCAAACCTTCCACTGAGCACTTTGTGTTAATTGTTCATTACATTACAAAAATATCACATTACGTTACTTTTATTATGTTTGTTAATACTGAATGCTTGTTCCCTTGCTCCAAGATAGAAAGGCCACCTGAGATGCTGTAGGGTATTTGTCTGACCTACAGCTCCTGTTCCAGAAGAACATCTTCCTTGCAGGCCCCATGCCATATCTGCTATGGGGATGTCTCTCTAAAGGCATTTATCATGTCTCATTAATGCACGTATCGTTAACTGAAATGACAGGCTTTTCCCAGCCATTCCCATGGGCAAGCACAGAGAAACAGTGTGCTTGCACCTATGGCTTTCTAACCACTCAGTTATGGCAGTCCTCTGGGACAGTTTCTCTGGGTTTCACATCTTGCAAATAAATAATGGAAAAAGGTTAAGTTTCCTGGGAGGAATCTAAGCTACTGCTTCTTCTATTTTCGTGTTTGAATTTGTGTAATAGTAGCTTCCAACTGTTACATGTTCAATGTTAAAGAGCTCCTTGCCACCAAAATAATTTCCATTTGCTTGTTTATAGACTATGATAGATATACTCTTTCATTTTCAAGTTCATGAGCTAAATAGATTGGATTCATAAGTCATTCCTTGTCCCATAAGTTTTCCAGACCTTGAATAATTTTTAGGGCTTTTCTGCATTTTGTCTAATTTTTCAAATTGACTTTGAAAGGTCAACTTTCAGAAGTCAGAAGTTCAGAAGTTGTCTTAGTATCGGTAGCAATATCTCCACCTTCTTCCTAGTGCTCTGCTTATATATGCCAGGATTCTTTTTGTTGATACAGCCTGCTATGTCTCGTTCATTCAGCTACTTACCAGAGTCCCTAAGTGGCTACTTCTTTCTGAAACACCTCCCTCCATTAAAGGCAGCATCCATTCTTGGTTCCTTGCTTGATTCAAATACATGTAGTTCATCAAGTAATACAGATACCTTGGTAGAACAAGCTTGGATTTAATAATTTTTTCTGTCATTTGGCAGTTTCTCCAGGTTTGAATTTTCTGTTTCTTCAGTTAGTTGAAAGGTAATGAGTAATACTGGGCTGAAACAATTTGCTATCTCACTCTGCTTTAGACAGCTTACCATGCCAGATCTCAAAAGCTACTGTGAATGGTGAGTTATCAAGTACTCTTTTCCGATGCATTTATATTTACTAAGTTGGCTACTTCTAAAGCAATTATCTGTGGGAACGGTGCCCAGGGACAGGCTTGGGTAGCCCTTCACGCTACCCGGCAGGCTCCTGTTGGTGTTCTATCAGCTGAGCATTTTAAACAGCCTCGCAGGCATCAAAAAGTGCAATTTAGTTTTGTGCCGGGGCAGTTCCAGACGATGAGGTATCTCCTAAGAGCATCAGGGAACGACTCGCTCATCTTCCCAAAGGAAAGCACAGCGACCATTTGTCTGGGGGCCGGTTCACTCAGGCCTCCCCAGGACTTCTCGCTTTTCCTGAAGGTAACGAGCTGCAGGTTCAGTTTCCTGCTCCCATCAGGACTGTAGCAGCAATGTAAGAACTTCAACGTCGGTTTTGCTGAGAGTTAGCATCAGTCTGGTCTTAACTTCCTAAACGAACCCATCGTTTTAAAATGAAATATACTTCTATAGAAAAAGCTAATCTAACTGGTGCAAAACATGTATGAGAATTAGATAGTTAAAAAAAAAAGTGATGCAAATATATAACTTCCATGCCCATCATAAGTTAGTATAGTTATATTAGAATTGCAGTTTAATATCTCAGCAAAGCCCCATTTCAGTCTTACCGCCTCCGTGTATCTGACACAAGTACGGAAATCGCCACACATTCCCCAGACCAACGGCAAATCCGATACAGCTTAAAATATACTGGAACTTATTGTCCCACTTGGGTCTGCCATCTTCTTTAGGGATTTCGGGTGGCACTGATAAATCTTTTGACATTTTAATGAAATATCCTTGGCTCCTTAGCCCCTTTCCCTATAAATGGGAAGATGCTTCAAAACCTGTCCCTCCTACAGGTTTTATGTGGGGTGACGGGAGGATCCTGGAAAGAGAGGTGGAGCTTTCTTTTTATGTGATGCAAAGGAACGTGTCATTGCCAAAGCTGCAGTTTAAAGACAAAACCAGGAATTATTATTATAGAGAGAGTTACCACTCTTGACTTTTTTGCAGCTCCTTGTATAGTTAGAGAACTTGGGAATATATTGTTAATGGGTAACTCGGGATCAAACAGGTTTTTATTTTCTGTTCTCCTTCTGTTCTGAGATACTTTCAGAGAAGTGTGACGCTGAATATAATTAAAAAGAAACCTTTACGGTAGACTTATTAAAATTGTAAAATACTTGGAAAAATTTGTGAATAGAGTGTTGCCATTTCCTTTCTCGGTTTGTTAATAGAGGTAAATGAATGAACACATCTATTACAAGTGCAAAAAGTAAATTAAAAGAAAAGGCAAGAAAAATTAGACCGCGTATGTTCAGACATTAGAAGTTGGTCCATTTTCACCATAGCTGCTAGAGGTTAATCACTTCCCACCTGTCAATGAATCCCAAGCGACCATTTTTATTGTTCATTAAACAGTTACTGATGAATGCGAGAGCTGACTGCTTTCCTTCAATTGAAAGTATGTGCAAATGTTTTTCTGTTGTCTTTCAGTTATACCAGGGTTTCGCTGTTTTGCACGCCAAATCAGTTCACTCCACACTAAACAGATTGGCCAGTCAGCTTGCTTGCTTCAGTAAATCAGCACTTTCTGCCTGGATTTCCCTTTTCAAAATGGGAAGAGTATCCAAGTGAAGATGGAATTTTTTTTTCCCCAAATACTTAGAGAGAAATAAAAGCCCTGCTCTGCAGCTAAGCATACAAATACGGTCAGGTTGCAGATCATCCGACCAGAAGCCAGTTTCACATCTAGGCTACACAAGTGTCCCCAGGTAAGCACAGGTCATCTGCTTGCAGCTCTGCAAACATCCAGATCCATAGGTGGAGCAACTAAAATTCCCAGTCCCTTATCAGGATGTCTCACAGGGCACGCATGAGTCGGCGCACGTGGCGCGGTTTGGCAGCACTTACACAGCGTCAGTGCTGCCAGGGCACCCACCACCATCGCCCCCGCTGCTGCTGCTGCGCGTCGCAACGGGAGGTGCCTTGTCCTGTGCTGGGGCTGTTCTAGCAACTCACTGATTTCCACACCTGCAACCACTTAAAACTTGGTTTTACTCATTCTTGGTGGCTGAGCTTTTTCTTAGCAGGAAAATCTGACAAAAATTGTTTTTCCCATTACAGAATAACATCTTTAAATAGTTTAAATAATTACTCACATTCAAATAATTTTAAAAAAATTGAAATTAGAACGGAAATTAATTTAATCATTCAAATACACGCAATGCCTGGTACTTTACTCTCTATTTAGAGCAGATATACTACTCTAAAGATACACCCCAGAGCTGATATACCCTAAATATCCCTATTTCTTGTAAGAGGGTATTTTGATAATAAGGGAGTGTCAGGGTGTAAATTGGATCAATTCTTGTCTTAAAAGGTGGGTATAGGAAGAGCTGCAAAGTGATACAAATGTGTTGCCTGTCTACAGGGACAGTTGGATGAAAGGGACCACCCCTCCGGGGGGGACATTTACGCTGTCTGCTCCTGGCATTCAGCCTGGGTGCTCTAACGGTGCACCCTCCAGTCTCTCTCCAGTGACCACGTAAGGAATGGGACTCCTGACCGAGCTCCTCTGGGTCACATGGAAGTTAGAAGCACGAATTAATTGTAGGGTAGGTGTGCGTGTGCATGTGCCAGCGTGTACGTGACCTAGAGCTACCCACCTTGATTGTGCCAGGTGAGAGCAAGAAGCTTTGCACCACTTGGGTGCCTTGGATCCCCCATCAGCAGGGACCTCCCAGGCAAGTGGTGCACCCCTTGCTCATGGGTGCCAGAGAAGGCAGATTTTGCCATTTCCTGAACCGCTGCTACCCCATTGCAAGATTACCTCTGCTGTCATCAGCAAAAGCAGCGCTATCTGCTGGGAACTTGGAATTAATAGGCAATTAATAAAATATCCAGAATTATAAATGAATCAAACTGTCATTCTCATACTTAGAAATGTTTTTATTAAATATTTTAAACTTCTGCATGAGAGAAGTAATATTGGTGGCTTTGTGCAACACAGTGGCATGTAAAGTAAAAAGAATTTAATGTGCAAGAGAAGTCATAATTAAGTTACCCTTCATATTGGCCACCCAGCCAGAATGATTGCACATGGAAGAGTCACTTAGGGCATGTCAAGCACAGTGCATCCCCAAACAGAGAACTGCAAGCCAGTTTCAAACAAGCTGGCTTCAAAATCAGAAGGAGGACAAATGAATTGGCCTGGTGCCCCAATCACTTGCAAATGTGGCTCTTTTGCTTCCAGGACCTAAGCCATTAACTCTTCACAGTGCATTGCACGGTTAAGTAAACCAATGTTTACCTGGAAACAACACACAGTTATCCTCTTATGAAAATAAAATTAACTCTGGATTCTTTAAAAAAAATTTTTACTTTTCCAACTGATGAAGCATTGTTCCACAATTTTTTAAATGGTTTTATGCTGAATACTTTAAGTTTCCATTAACAGAAGTCTCAGATGTGGAGGTCATAAGGCCTGTACGATCATTTTTTTTCTGACAGCAATTTCTGATGGCTTTGTAGATGGCAAAGACAGGGATGACCAAACTAGGTACTCCAGAGAGGATTACAATAATAGCATACACCCAATTGGGATATTCAACCTTCTGTGTTTTGGGGAACTCCTCCTGAAAGAGCAAACAATCAAGTTGTAGAAAGTCATGAGGAGCAAATACCTGGGAACATGCACACATTCAGTAATTCAACAGATCGAAAATGTAATCAGAACGCTAGCCGGCCACAACGGCACAATGGAATTTGCCAATTCCACAGCAGTTTCCAGCTCAAGGGTTTCCAGTCTCAGCAGTTTTGGACTTACTTTTACTTAAAAGCGATGGAAAGAAGATGGCGTGAAAGAAGCAAGAGCCAGACTGGTGGGACTGCTGCTGGCACGCTGCCCGGGCACAAAGGAGTGTGGGGCTGGGGGGGGCTCAGGGGCCACCCGGGCTTGGTGGCCAAAGAGCCTTTGGGTGGGAAGGCTGAGAGCAAGAGTGCGGGAGGGCTGAAACATTGTTAAGAAGGAAGTGAGGTTACCAAGGGGGAGAGAAGAAAGCAGTCCCATTTCCCCCTCTGCCTTTCTCTACCTTTCTGTCTCTGTCTTATGAAAATAAAAATTCATCTTCACAAATTAAGTGTGCTGCATGGCTGTTTCTGCTTTAAGGACAGCGACTGGTATAAGGCCAGAGAACAAAAAGCAGAGCTAGACAGGCAGGGAAGAGATGGGGTAATGGAGAAAATGATGGGACCCACATTTTTTCTAATATGCCCTTCTTTGTACCACTTTGTACAGCTTTTTATTCTGCAAGGGGGGCAAGGAAAAGAAGGTAACTTATTGCTGCAATTACAGTTTAAATCATACCAATACATTTGGAAGAGGAAAGAAGAAATCTGGATATTAATATTAATTAATATTAATTTCTTCTGTCAGTGATGAGTAACCAGCACCACTGCAGTTCTGCGATTTTAAATGCACACAGAAACAAGTGCAATATCAAAATGGCTTCACAGATTTGGTCCTTTGTCAATGTAGAAAGGTTGTGACGTTTCCAGCTCTTCTCTAATCCCTACTGGGGAGCAGACATCCGTTTCAGTCTTGCTCAACAACTGGACTAATGTTTTGGTTTTGTCCACATCAGAAAAGCTACTCAGGTGTCACTAGATGCCAGTTGCAGGCATCACACCTGGATTTAGGACTTATTTTTCTAAGTGTTGCTTTTTATTATTACCTTATGTCTTGTAATAAGTTTTTTACTAGAAAACTGTTTCAGATGGGAGATGAATATAACTGACTATGACTCTTACACTAAAGAAGAATACAAAAAATAATTCTAAATAAATATTTTGGGTTTATATACTTACATAGCTAGGGTCCCAAATGCTGTAGAGCAGTTCTTCATTGACCTTCACCACAAAATAAAAGAAGAAGATAACTAACATAATGAGAGGACTGATAACTCTCCAGGTAACTTGCCAGAAAATGTTGGGCTTGTGTCCAATCATGAACTCAATATCCTTGTTAAACCTAGAAACAAAAACAGAAAGTTCAGGACAGTAAAAACTGGTCAGGATCAAAGCGTACCTGCTCAGAAACAGGGAAGTCCAAACTACACCTAGCTGCGCTTCCCAGGACTTTGCAAATGTCAGTGTGAAGCGAGGATGGATAACAACAACAGGAGTTAGACCTAAGTAGTTCAAATTAAGGCAGATATCGTTGCAACTATGTTACAAGTTTTTAACTCGTAGTTCTTAAAAGTAAGTCAGGAAAATTATTTCTGGAAATGTACTTTCTTCACAAAGTCTGTGAAGCATATGCGAAATAGTTTCGACATGGAAGAGTCAATGCAGATGGACTTTCCCTACTGCAACATATTGCAGTATTGTTTCGCGATTTTTCAGTAAGCATCTCAGAGCTGCATAAATTAAAAGGAATGACATAGTATTGAAAAAGAGCAAAAGCAAAATGGAGTAATTTTAAAAATTAGATTCTATGTATTATGTTTGCTTAATTTGGATTTTTACTAGTTTTTTCAGGTTGAGTACTGAAACAATATTTAGCTTTACACGTTATTAAGAACACCTACAAATGTGTTATTTGGGTTATTCATAGAGCGTGCACTGGACAATGGGGCAAAAATGTCTCCACAAGAAGAAACAATCCCTGCATTGAGAGTGATACTGTCTGCATCAGTCCTGAACAAATTTATGACCTCTGCATAGGAAGCAGCATCATGTGCACACAATTCTTAAAAAATAGTATTTTGGAAGTTTGGGGCTTTTGTTGTTAGTCCTTTCATCTGGCTTTCCTACGTATCCTATGGGGATAAGTCTGAGGGGACTATTCAGTTGGTCCTACAGCTATGAACAACACACAAAATTCAGTTGAGTCTCAATTACTACATAAATTTATTGTATCTTTTCATTCCTAACTTCTAAGATCTGGGTATCATTCTTAAAATGATATGGAGCCCCATGTCCCGACTGCAGAGCACGTCCAGGTGTAGTTCACATGAGTGTCATGGATAACACGCAGGTTCTCCTTCAAGCAGGAGAGCCATCTCTTTACCAATGACCCTGTCTCAGAAAAAGGCCACAGAAACTCATCTGGAGCAGATAACACCACCTTTGGGCAGCCCTGATAAGCTCTGTACTCAAAGAGGGCTACAGCAATGTGTACTGGCCAGGAAGATGAAAGTTTGGTGTGAAGCTCTTTTCTGAATCAGTCCCCACCCCTCTACGGCCTCAGCCCATCTTTGTGTTCTGGGAATAGTTTTAATTTGACCTTGTAAAGTGTTCTGAGATTTTAAAGGGAAGGAAAAGTGATCAACACAGATTTTTCTGTCCTTAACAAATTAAAATAAGCCTTCTTTCTCTAAGGTACTCCCTCTGCTTGTCTAATTTACCTCAGTTGATTCATGCCTCCTCAGGTAATATAAGACTCTGCGTGTAGGAAGATGGGCCTGAAGGGCATTCACCCCATCGCCAGGAGCAGCACAGCCAGTGGGTCTGGCACAGGTTCAAGCAAAACCTACGGGTGACTGAAGTCCCCAGGCTTTTTTCTTACGTATTAATTATGAGCAGAAAGATGGCGAAATTTGATTTATTACATGTCTAGAAAGTTGATAGGATAATTACTCACTGCTACAACTGATAAAGTCCTGAATCTATCAGCTAAGAACGTATCTCAGTAGCCTTGGATTTGCAACCTGCTGTAAAACAATACCTACAGCCTGCCTGGAGGTCCCTGCTTTGGACAGTATCATTTAGCACTCATTTTAAACACTCCCGGGATATACCTCTGTTTAAAACTTTCAGTGCCAATGTGCTTGTGCTTTGCTTCTGCTAATTAAATATTTAATGCAATTATTTTGAAGAAGACATTGTAAATGTCACCATCTTTAAAATGTAAATGAGCTATAGTGGCACTTACATAACTGTTGCAGATATGTACATTCTGATGCCTACTTTAAAAATAAATTATTTGCACTCATATTATTAAACTCTAGGGCACTTGCTAATGCTTAATATTTTCTTGCAATGTCTTAGGGGTGTGTTTATTTTAGCTGGTTGTTATAGAGCATTATCTATGATTAATGTATTCATAAAGTGAAAAGCTTTCGTGTATACCGCACACTTAACAAAGTATTTTTTCTTTATGTTGAGAAGAATTTAGAAACCTAAATCATATAAGCAACCCTAAACTACAGTTGCATAATTTCAGTGATTTCTGTAACAGAAATTCTGTGCACTGAGATGTAGCAAGATCGCAGCTATACAACTCATCAATTTATGCATTAATTTCTAGTAATGTTTAACTTGTATTTCATACCTGTCTATTCCATAAATGTAGACGACTGAAAACATCTCAAAAAATGCAATTATTAGCAAGGGAATAGAGCCAGCAAAACTGTCAAATAGAGCCAGCCAGTAATTCCCAGACTTCAGCACAAAAATGAAAGCTATCAGGTAAGACCCCACACAAATGAGACCTGTGGAAAAAAAAACCAAACAACAGCACATTTAGACAGAGGAAGCAAAAGAAGAAAAAGTAAGATATTTTCCTAGTAACTTTTTAAGTAACTTAATTCAGTTGCAGCCTGAACGTAGCCACTTTATTTTTTAATGGTACTCTGCTTCTGTGCAGGTAAAATGGCAAAACCCTCCTAACATTGCGCAGGTGGGTGATGCTGCAAACAAAACGGGAGAAGGCTGAGGAGAGAAAACAGGTCCTCTTCCTCCTGGTCGGTGGGACAATGGTGCACTGAGAGAAATCCTGCCTGGGTGAAGGACTCGGATCCTCCAGCTTCCCAATGGAGGAGATGATAATCATCATGAGCAGGCTGAGGTGCAAGCCATGGGGTCAGCAGCTCTCTGCAGGCTCAGAAGGAACCTCACAGGAGCTGCCCTGTTGGGGGACATGAGAAAACCTTCAGTAGGGTATCTAGGAGTCTTAGGACCATGCCAGATCAGAAAGTAGATGGGTGGTGGGTTGATTTTTCAGCATACAAGCTATTCCCCTTGGAAGAGAGAGGTCACTTGTCTCTAAAAAGGCACTTACCAGTAACAAGTTCCTTAGGCACTTTGGGGGGTATAATCTTAAGATCTTGTAAAGGTACAAGCACACCTTCCATATTTCCAAACATAGATGACAAACCCAAGCAGAAGAGCATGATGAAGAAGAGAATGGACCACAAAGGTGAGACAGGCATTTTGGTGATAGCTTCAGTGAAGACAATAAAGGCCAGGCCAGTTCCTTCAACTCCCTGTGGAAGATTTCAGAAGCTCCAAAATTAGGCTCATTAATGTTGCACAGCACTTAAATTTACATTGGTATTCACTAGATTTGGTGTATGCTACACCATACTTATGCTTTTTGTTTCCCCAAAGACCTCCTAATGCAGCAATATATTTACTGCAATTATAATACAAATTCTATTTCGTGGAATTTTATGGGCACCTATTTTCATGTGTAATTCACCACCTTTTTAACCAAAAAAAAAGGCGCACCCATTTAATTCTTCTTGTAACTTTTTTCACCCTGGTATCAAGGTCCATTCTTTCCGTGTTGTGACAGACTCATACTGATCAGGACAGGGCTTGCTCCAGCTGCTTCCTCGCTCTGGGACTCTCTTCCCTAGTCATCTTGTCCCACCATGGCTGCCACCAGCTAGTTCCAGAGAAATACCTGCTGCTATTTTGCCAGCTACATGAGGTCAGCCTAGAACACTTGTGGTTTTAGGTACTAGTCTGACAGGTTGCCAATACTTTTCAGAGGAATTAAACAGTTTATCTCTTCAAAAGCAAAATGGGGTAAACAAAAGTAATTCTTCAGTCCTAGAGCATTCCAAGCCAATTGCAATCAATCAGTGGAAATATATAAAAAACCAACAACCTCAGAAGAAAAAGCATTAGGCAATTAAAAAATTGCTATGCGCTCCTACCATATTTATGGTATCGATACGAGTCAGGGTGTTAAACTTACATCATTCAGGAAACTTTCCAGATTACAGGATTCAAACTTCAGGCTTGCAAAAATCGTTGGATCGGTCTTGTTACATAGCTGCTGCATTTGCTGAAAGTTATCTTGGGTTACGTTACCTTCTGGCAAATCAAATGCATTCATCAGAGTAAGAATATTTCTGAAAAAGTGAAATACAAGTAATTCGAAATTATTTATTTGTAAGCATCCTCAGGATTCATTGTCATCATCAAGCAAGTTATTAAGAGCACGATGTCTTTTATAAAGATACAAAGGAAGCAATGTTTCTGTTGCTCAGGATCAGATTTTGAAATTGGAAGTTCAGCAGGTTGGTGCATGTGCAATTCTTTCTTTCCTCTTCCAAGGTGAGTCTGATACTGTCTTTCACGGCACAGATGACAGCTAAATGGGTGGGCACTCGAGGGACCTGTGCAGAAGTTAGGTGCCCATCTTTGCACTGCAGACACGTTACACGTTCCCAGAAGCTGCCCTTTCTGGGAACTGGTGCCCAGTCTGCAGTGCTTTCAGTGGCTCACTGCAGGTGATCTCTAAGGCAGAGCTCCATAGTTTGGCCTTTGAGGATTTGACATCAGCCACAGCAGAAATAGCAGCAGCAGCAGCAGCCGAGCATCCTTTTTTTTGTTTGTTTGGTTTTGATGTAATGAAAACCCCATTTTTTTCACAGAAACAGTTTTATTGAAGCTTGCCTTATCCAGTTACATAAATACATTCCTTGAGACCATCTTTCATATCCATTGTTGCAAATGATTAATTTTTCACAGTGACGTCTAAAACTATAGATATTCTAGCATGTTTTAGTGAAATAATGTATCACGAATTGAATCTACCATTATGTAAATAGAAATTCTTACATAAACTGCAGTTATATTTGAAAGAACTGTTTCAAGAAAACACATTAAAATACGGAATAACTTCTTCCTCCCTTGTTACTTTTTGGAAACATCAGGGAATAATGTAAAATATGGTTGCTTATGCAACATCTATCTAGGAAATAAAGTGGCTCAAATAATTACCATTCCCTGTGGGGCTGATACGACATGATTTAAATTTTTTGAAGAAATGAGTAGTCTGATACCATGTGGATCAGGAGCTGCAGTTGTTCAGAAATAACAAATCCATTATCATCAGGCAGAGTTGCCTCGGCCAAACAAACACTGTATATTCTGTTTTTTTTTTCAATAACTTACTTGTCAAAACAGTCATCATATCTTTCTGTGGCTCTGAATCCAATGATGGAGTATATGACGGTTGCTGCATAGATGGATGTGAAACCATTGATCACTGAGATAATCAAGGCATCTTTCTCACAGTTATTGCTACAATTCAAAGAGAAAAAAAGAATGGATTTCAAACACATTCCCAAAATAAATACTAAAAACTGGCTAGCAAGACTAACAAAAAGGTAGTCTACATACACATAGGTACATCAGTATGCTCTCTAAGAATATACAATTACAGCTGTTAAAGATAGATTTAGCAAATTAAAACTTGGTGCCTTAAGCAGTTTAATAGCTATGTGGGGTTTTTTTTCCCCTCAAACAATCCTGTTCATAAGGAATAACTGCCTGAGTCGTTTCCATGTCTGGCTCATGGAAAATAAAACATGAAGGGCAAGAAAGTATGTCTCCTCCTTTTCATGCCTGGCGTGCCTGTGTGCAGACACACATTGGCATAAGCTGTATCTCAGCTGCTGGGGTGTTCTGCTGCAAGGTGAAAAATTTGGGTTTGAATTCGGACAGTCAGAAGGGAAAAGTGACCAGAAGTTTCCATAGCACTTTAGTATGGTGAAATTGCAGTAGCCAAGAGCACTTGGGAACAGTTTTGTTTGATTGTTGGACACAAGATGGTTCAAAATGTCCTCAAGTTTTGGAAATACGATGGAACGTTATGCTGATAAGGTCGGGTAGACAAGCTGTTACATTATGAAAGTCAAACTGCTTTGTAGAGACTTCTCTGCTGCGGGCACTGGCCAGCGCATATGTGCTAAGATGAAAAAATTGCAGAGCCAGAAAGAGACTTTAATCTGAGAGAGAAGATAAAGAATTGATATTAAATTAGTTAATTGTTTTATGAGAAGGCTGTAAAGCTCTAGATATTGCATTTCTCTTGGGCAAGAGAGGACTACTGAGATTAACTTGATGTTGCCATAGTTGATTTTCTGATCACCTTCAAGAGGAGAAGAAAGACAAGCCTGTCCAGCCAACACCTGTGACACTGTGACCTTTCCTCATCTATAGCGTTGCAAATAGATCTCTAGTGGGTGGAAGGCATTGAATTGAAATTCCTTGCTGTACTCTCACGTCGTTTTTTTCACTGTAACATGAGATTCTCAATGACAAGCTTGATAAAAATATTTCTTCCCTTCAGAGCAAGTAAGATGCTCAAGCTCCTCCTGGTAATGAATGAGTGAATCCCCGATGGCATTGAAACCTCACGGTATTTCCCGAGATGTTCGTACTCCCAAACCATCTGGGAGTAGAGTCGCTCACACCTGGTCCAGCTGGTGCTGGACTGCAGGTGGCCCAACGCCACGGTGTAACACTACAGTATTTGCATGTTTTTTTCTTACATCTCCATGGGAATTTCATTACTTTCTGCAGTTTCCCCCTTAAGTCATGAATGTTTGAGAATTGAAGGAACGTGGCCTGGTGCCACAGCCCTATGTGTTGGAAAAGCAGGAGGACACTGCTCCTTTTGTTTGGGTCTTTTGGAAAAATGCAGAACATTCTCAGCCCCGCTCCTCACAGTTGTGGGAACATTGACTTGGACCTGAAACGGGGCTTGTCACCTCGCACCGAGACTTGCAGGCATCAAAAATTCCAGACAAACTTGTGAAAAACATCTGAAATCAAGAGTGGTGGCAGGGAGTTACATCAGTGACTGAAATGCTGGTGTGGTAGAACCTGAGCCAAAACTGAAACACAGATTTCTGAATGCATGACCAAACCAGATAACCAAAACTTAATTCGCAGACATTTATCAAAAACATTAGGTTCAGGCTGCACAGTTTGTCTTGCAAGAGGACAGTGCTGAAGGGATGGAGGCACTGGTGGTTGCTCCAATATTTTGGGAGGGTAAGTGTAGAATACAGCACCATATTGCAATTTGCTGACTGGGTGATGGGAGTTTGTACTCCATCTCTTCCCTGATCCCATCGCGTATATAAAGGAAGGAAATGAATTTGAATTTCAAAACTCCTAGATATATCTTCTAATCTCTAAGCTAAGGATTTAAACTGTGGTCTGTAAATTGCTGTGAAATGTGTGTACCATCACCCAGCTCCAACAGTGTGGAGACAAAGGGCAACCCCGTGCACGGGGCACTCCCACGAAGGAAGCTCCTGCTCATCAGCTGGTGGTGGGCAGCCAGACCCCTTCTCTCTAGCCTGTGCCACCACGTCTTTCTGCAGGAAATCAGCCAGCACTAGGACCTGAAATCTTGGCTCGGGAGAGCTAGGATCAGTCAGAGATGTGCCTCACATGGCTGAGGGGATGGTGTCCCGGTCCCAAGTAATTACTGTGTAATGATAGGGCAGAAGTGGACAAGCTTCATTTGAAAGAATGAAATATTGGTATAAAATTTGGCTTTTGCCTGGCTACTTACTGAACAGAGTTGTAACTGGAGAATGAAATGAGGCCTCCAAAGGCCAGGGAGAAAGAGTAGAACACCTGAGCACCTGCGTCCAGCCACGTCACTGGGTTAGCCAGCTCGGTAACCTGAGGCATCAGACATACAGCTTTAAGCATATGCAACATTGCTATTTAGACTGACTGTGAGGGATTTAAAACAATAATTAAAACAAAAACATGAACCATGCAGAACTCACCATTTTTGAAGAGTGTTAACAAATAGGTCAATACTTTTGTCAAACTTACTGCTTTTTCAAAAAGAAAACCTATGTGTAGGTTTTCCACAAGTATTTTGAAAATTGATAAACGAATTACTTTCCACAGCTGACAGCTGCCATGCCTATTTCCAAAAAATGTGTTTATTATTTAGCATTAATAATGACCATACAGAGGTCTTCTCATGGAAAATGAAACCCTTTTAATTTTGTTTAAAAACTGTTGTTTAGTTAAACCATTCTCTTGGGTCTTTTGTCCATATAGCCATTAGCCACTGATAGATGGGTTTCTACTCCCAATGGGATGATTTGTGCTTTAAAGTTAGGCTCATCCTTAACTAGAATGCAGGAAAAGAAAGCAAGCCCTCTTATGGCAACCCCATTGCATTGCTTTGTGGTGATCCTTCCATTTTTTATAACAGATTTTGATAGGGGGTGGAGAGAGAGCGTGTGAGAATGGGTGTGTATATGTATATTTTACATCCAGTGCAAAGGATTCACCTCCCAGAATCAAGATTTTAAAGGTGTCTGAGGGATAGTTGGAAAAGCACTGATGGAGGGGATTAATTTTCAATCGGTTGTTACTTACAGAGAGAACTACATGGTGTTTCCCCAAGGGTTGAACCATGCAGTGACTTACATTAGGGGTGAAGAGGTAGACAATTCCATTGGTGGATCCTTTCAGCGTCAAGCCGCGGATTAGAAAAATGGTGAGCACAAGGTATGGAAGAGTTGATGTTACATACACGGCCTGCACAAGAAGCATGTAAATAAAACTCTTAAATAAAACAGAATACTTGAATAAAAATAGCAATGCAGGGAAGAAAAGAGGGGAATAAACCAGCTACTGTGACTAACAATCATGTCAAGTTTCAAGCGAGTCACAATTAACGTACTACAGAAAACTATGTTCAAGAGAAAGAGTATGTGCAGTACATTTTGATAATACACATTTTTACAGTTATAGTGCTCTATTTAAGACAAATTGTCATTGTTGAAATTTAACTCAGATCATTCAAAAGCAGCATAAAAAATAATCTACACCCTGGGATCAGGTTGATGCTGCTGATGCAAGAATGGGCTCTTAGGGCTTCGCTGGGCAGCAGAACATTTGTCACTCTTTTAGAGGGATAGTATTAAGGACTAGCACAAACACAAATAAATCTGTACATGTATGTTTTGAAGAGAATGGCCATAGCAAAAAGACAGAGTCCCTCGATCCTGCATTAAAGGCTAACATTTATGTTAAGGTGGTAATACCTAAAGAATGTTTTACTAGGACCTATAAGAACAAGGAAGCCGAATTGCTCACAAAAATCTCCATATAAATAAAATAAAAACAAATCAAATTCCATTTCATACAGTTTCCTTCTTAAAAAAGCAGCCCCAATGATGACACATGAAGTTTTAGACATGCTTTCACTCAAGAAACCTGCAGTTTCTACAGTATGATTAAGTCTGTATGAATAAGAAATCACAACAGCATCATTAATATAATCTCATAAAAAACAAAATAGAGTACCTTTCCTGTTGTTTCGATGCCTCTGATTGTGCACACATACAGTACACCCCATGCACATGTTAAACATAACAAAAGCCACCACTGTATAGTGCCTGAATCGTCAATGGAAGTGGAGATGTTTAATGTTTCTCTGTACCAGAAATAATCTACGGGAGAGCTCTTGGCACACTCTTCTATGTAATCTGTAACCACAAAACGGTTTTCATTCTGTATGTCTTTTATTTACTTGAAAAAAAGGAAGATAAATAATAAACACCAGTGTTCTAAATTATACCACCTAACACCAACGAATTTGTTGTTGGCAAATTTCAGATTCTTAGAGGCTGGTTTCATGGAAAAATGAGAGATTTAAAAGAGAGTTGTTTAACAGGGATGTTAATACAGATTTTATTGTTATTTCTATTAATTCAACCATGCAGATCAAATCTTTGAAGGTCACTCAAAGACTCTTCTATCTTTATAATTTTTCTTTTTTCCTACAAAAATGTGAGGTTAGAAGCCTCTTGTGCCAAAGAAAGCGTGGTAGAGGATTTCTGAGCATAAATGTATGTATATTGCATAGAATATTTTTTCTTTTAGTAGAAGAAAAGCAGTTAGGCAGATGTTTTTCAAAAATTGTACACCTCCTACCTAATCTTAAAAAAAACCCCTAACAACTTTGGGCTTTCCATGTGCATCCTGCTCTTCCTTGCCTGATGGGGTGTGGGCACCTGCCCACAGCTTCCTGCAGCCAGGCGGCTCTTCCCCTCCCACAACTCCTTCGGATCAGCAATACTTTGTTTTGTGGGCCGTTGTTCAAGGTCTTGTCAGCTCAGGCTGGATTCTCAGCTCCTTGCAATGCACTGACCTGTGCAGTATTCTGCCCTGGCCCGCCCTTATATGAGGCTTTTTGTACTTATTCTGGGAGGAGAGGAGCAAAGCTCTCTGAAGAGCTGTTCACTGACCCACCAGAAAAACCTGCTTCATACAGTTCCATGCAGGGCTGACTGTGGAAAACAAAGCTGCTGTCACCAAGCAGTCTCCAAGGAGCTATAGACTGTTATCATGTTGAGAGATACGGGTGTTTCATATGGATTATGCATGGTTTTTTTCCTTCCTTTTCAATATGCTAATGGAGGGCTGTTGGTGAAGAGATGGATGAAACACATTGTCTAAATCTGGAAAATGTGAATGTTTATGCTAGACTTGCACTTTGCAAATATTCTGTATGTGAACACATCTGTCAAAATCAGCCCTGAAGCTTCATATAAAAAGTCAAAGTTTGTCTCAAAGATTAAGCATTGATCACATTGATTTATATAACGTGAATTTTTACAAAACACAAGTATTAAAATAGCTCAATGTTCCTCACAGGACTGCCATGCCTTACTGTTCTTTTACAGAAAGAGGCTCAGTTGGCTAGTTGCTGGAAACAGAAAAATGTGCTGCGCAACAAAATACAATATTTCATAAAATATACCTGTTCTGTTGTCATTGAGAGGACAGCTACTCCAAGGCAGGGGCTCTTGGAAGGAGTTGAAGAAATACCACATTACCCAGGCAATAATAGTATTATAATATAAGCCCACCAGGAAGGATACAAACATTGCCGCTATGCCTGAAAAAAATAAAATCAGAACACAATGTAAATTTCAATACTTTTAGTCTTCAAGACATGTCAAAATATATGGTATGAGCCTCAACCTTTCCCTACTCTCCTCCCCACCCTAATTCCATGGCTTATAGCCTTTCCCCTCTCCTCTCTTTATTTTGGATGTAGATTTAATCACTGTGAATTCGTTACCTAAAGGTTGGACAGGTGAATCCTACATAGATGTACAGCCTAAAACTACTCTGGGACTAAAGCTGACACACATTTAGGAGCCAACATTATGGGTGGACTAACTCCCTACAGACACTACACAATCCTGTTCACAGTCTTGCCCGCTGATATCTAGGGAGTTTGGGATGCTGGGTACACGTAAAGCTCAACTGATTTGGGATTTTGCCTAAATGAGACCCAGATTTTCTTCCCCTTCCACAATGTCATGGCAGAGGTCAGCAGATGTGTTTGGCTAATCTTTGTTGTACAGGAGGGATAGCTGCCAGGAGGCACAGTCTGTGAAAAGGTGCAGGATTCAAGCTGGTATCTCTCCTTCTCCACTTGCTCCCAAGTAATCAACCTCTGGTGACTTCTCTGGCAGACAGTAAACGCTAATGATTAGCTCCTGAGAGCTCTTAGGTTCTCAAGAAGTTTGAAAAATTCCAGATGCAATGAACAAATATCTTTTGTAACTGATTTACAGATGCAGTGGATGCCAACAACAGTCCTCGCTGGCTGCGTTGCTTCCCTTTCAAGTGTGTGGTAATCACAGAATCACAGACCAGCTGAGGTGGGAAGGGAGCTCTGGAGGTCATCTTGTCCAACACCCTGCTCAAGCAGGGCCGCCTACAGCCGGTTACCCAGGGCCATGTCCAGGCAGATTTTGGATATCTCTAAGGGTGGAGGCTCCACAACCTCTCTGGGCAACCTGTGCCAGTACTTGGTCACCAACCCAGTGTTTCCTGATGTTCAGATGGCACCTCCAGTGTTTCCTGTGTAATGAAGTATCTGCACACATTTTAATGCTGTGTGCATCATGCTGCTTTTACTACATTGTCAGATAGAGTGTTTGAATACTCAGAAGTCTAATACAGCTGTGAAGAAGTATTTTCTGCAAAATACTGTCTCCCTAGCATTTAGTGTGGTACCTCTCTCAGATGTAAGAAAGTAACATTACATGGAGCTGAAGTCTGGTAGACCAGCTTAGAGAAAGATTCAACTATTATTTAGCCACAGAACAGTTACAGAACAAATTCTTGGCACACTTAAACATTCATTCTAATGGTAAAAACAGCCAATATCGGTAATACAGAAAATGTCTTTGAAGCCCAAAATTGGTCTCAAATTAGAGAAAGGTTTTAAATGGACCCATAGTACCTGGGAACATGGACACAAAACTGTCATAGTGCCTTATCATGATTAGTGTGACCTATCAATGGAGAGTTAGAAGGGAAAAGGAATATATCTTGGAATCTCTTATGGCACACCAGAATAAAATCCTGAAGCTTTGCTCTTAAGGTTATCAGTTCAGAGACCTGTGCTTTCTCAGGTGGCTTTTTGTATCCTCTTCAGACTTACCAACCCCTTTCAGGGTAGGGTGGATAGAGCTCCAGACACCCACACTGCCTTTCCTCAGCCTTTGACCAATGGCAAACTCAAGATGGAGCAGGGGAATACCCTCCAGGACTAGCAAAATCAGGAAAGGGATCATGAAGGCTCCTGAAATGGATAAGAAAAAAAAAAGACATTTCCCATCAGTGAAGTACTACAATAAAGTGCAAACTGCAGTTCTGAGGACTTTTGAAACATTTTGTAAACATACTTGTGGAAACCCTTCTCCAATTTCTGAACAATGATTTTGCCTGATTGCCCAAGCAGGGTACTTTATTACATATGTGGTTTCAGGTAGGAATTCTTATTTTTCCCACGTGACAAACATAAACACAAATTATACACTCCCAAGGTTAAACTTCGAAGAAGCCACCTTTGGATTGCAAGTGGAGGAAAGGTAGTTACTTTCCTGGAATGACTTCCTTTTTTTTCTACAAAAGTTTATGGTTTTATAGTTGTGAATCATGCAAATTATATGAAGTAGTTGAATGAACTAAGCAAGATGCCTCAAAAGATTAGGCAGGAGCCTGGGGCTGTCTACATAAAATAACCAATAAATTCCTTGCAACTGTGTTCAATAGCTTTTATGTTTGAGTAGAAGAGATCTGAAGTTCAGGGTTCAAACCTTGTTAATTACGACAAGGCTAGTTAGTATAGGACAAGTATTTTAAATTATTTTTTTCCTAAATAAAGTGTACCTCGGACATGGAGATAATATTTAACACCACAGTGGAATACCAAAGTGCAGAGTCAAATGCTTGAAAATTGCTATGTATTAGAATTATGGTTATCTGTCATTACAAAAAGTCTTTAACTTCCTAATCATAGGCACTAAATAATCTAAGTGCATTAAAAAAATGTAAAACAGTATGTGAACAGGTTTGGGTATTTGCTGACTTTTTTCTCATACATGCAATGAAAATCAGATAACAATGAAAGAGGAAATTTGAAGAATGGAAACTATAGTTTTGAATTCAAGGCAGTTGAGTGTTTTTTGGAAGAGCTGAACTGCATGGTTTTCTGCTCCATGAGGTATCTTCTTTATATTGTCTACACCACAGTTTTAGAAATTATCATTACTGCAAAGTCTTTATTTTCTGTGTACTTCAATAAAGTCTACTGAAAACAGTGTTTTGGTATCAAGTGGCCACTATTATAATGAAATCGGCAAGCTATGCTTTTTTGCTTTTCACTCCTATGGAATCCAAGTAATGCTAGTTACTCATCTTTCATTGACATTCTTAAAATTTACTAATCAAAATCAGTAGTTTTGAATACATAAAATGCTATTCAAAATGCTGAGCACTTTGAAAATGCATATGCCACACATCAGGTTGAATGACTAATCTCTGATGCTCCAGCAACTATATTTTTTGTTGAAGCCAGTTGCCAAAGGTAGTTGTACGGACATGATATTCTCAGACTTCAATAAAGCATGTCATTTAGCAACACAAAATCTTCTTACTAAAAATTTAACATTTTTTAAAATCGGTGTAGCTCATCTTGTATGCATTAAAAACTATCTATCTGTAGATAGTCTCTGTAAAACAGAGACTGACAAACAGAAGAGTTTTCAAAGAAGAGACTTTGGATATATTTTTTATTAGTGAAAAACTGAAGGACTTATTATGAATTGTTATTTGTATACAAGTTTGCTAAACTTCCAACTCTGCTGACTCTTCCTCTCTTTCTTCTGTGTCAATCTATCTCCTTGGGAAATGGATAATATGATCATCACCAAGGAGGACAGTATTCCATTTGTTTTCTTCCCCATTTCTGACATCTCAGCTACATTCCCTTTTCCAGAGACCATGTAGTTCTTGCAAGAACAAAAGCCTGGCATTAGTGGGGAGCAGCTACCTGTTAGATCTAGGTGCCTCAAGCTGGTACTCTCTCACCTTGGAGGAAAGTGGCTATTTTGTAATGCCAGAAAGGAATGAAGGATGGTGGTCCATCCTAGATTTGAGGAAACTGAACTCCTCTAGTTACAAATTCAAATTGAGCACTGTGGTCTTAGCTGAGATTTCATTACAAATGGTATCAATGCTAAAGCAATCATTTTCTGACTTGTGTCTTTCCAAATGTGTATTTTCACATCACAAACATGTGAAACATAGAGGGCATATTTGAATTTTAGAGGCACTAGGATCACTTCCGAAACAAGGTTCTTCCCCTCTGTCTTCCCACCACTCCAGGGACTTCCACAAAATCACTGGCAGCAGGAGCTGCCTCTCTCCATGCCTTGACTGGCTGCTGAAAGGCAACTACGCCAGAAATGGTGATGTGCTCTTCAGCTGCCTGTGCCCTGTGGACGATGCAAAAGTCTTACCCAACTCTGGCAGAAGTTCTGGGATTCGGAAGTTGAAACTCTGTCAGATTCAGTCACTGCAAGGAACTGACTCCCTCTGTCCTTTCAGAGAGTTTCTGGCATTTCTAAAGGTTTGTCCCGCTTTGTCTGTATGGACTTGCTTAGCTATGCTGGAACATGAACTGGAGTGCACATAAGGGCCCCTCTTCATCTGATTAGACATGCAGCGCATGCAGATTTGGCTTCAAAGAGTTTGTTCTCTACTGATATCCCACCCTATTTCTGTGAATAACATTTCTCCCAACTGTTGTATTCTTGCTTTCATAGAAAACAGGATTTTTGCAGTGTACTCGATGAGTGCCCTCTCACTGTTGAGATCCATCCCCCTACATTCCAATGGCTTCCTTCCTACATGGGAGGGTCAGTGGGACAACCTCCACATTCGGACCCTCTGGCCTTTCACAGAGACAAAGTTACTTATCAATGTGTGGAGCTGCAAGCAGCCAGAAATATGTCATGTGCTCCAACCTCATGTCAGGCTGGCACACAATTTCCCTCCTGTCGCACTCTGTCCGGGAGCTCTCATGAGGGTAAGATGACATAAGGACAAGATAATTGTTTACCCGCAATTTTTAGTTCCAGAGCATTCTCTCTGTTTTAAGCCCAAAACACCTCCAGAGAGTCTGAAACCTGACCCTACAGAGTTTGTATGGCTGCTCCATCCGGATCTTTTCTTTTTACCTCCCCTTTCGGATGCTGGATANCAAAGTCCTTGACTACATAAACACTACTTAGCAACAACTAAAACATCAGTGTGTTATCAACATTATTCTCATCCTAAATCCAAAACACAGCACTATGCCAGCTACTAGGAAGAAAATTAACTCTATCCCAGCCAAACCCAGGACACTGCTGTACTGCAATCTCACTTCTCTCTGGTAAAGTCCTTCCTCAGCAATGGTAGTTAAGTGCAGAAGATAGATCTGTACAGTTACCTGATCCAAATACTCCTCATTTGCACTCAGGGTAAGTCCTTGTCACCCTTTGAAACTCAACTTGCAGTGATTTTAGATCATCTCTTGAAACTTAAGAATGGACTGGCAGTTAGTTCTGCTAAGGTGCATTGCTTAACCATCTTTGCTCCTAATGGAGACACATCACTCTTTTTTTTCATCAGGTCACAGTAAGATTGCTTAAGGACTTCATTAGAAATTCGCCCCCCCGGTCAAAGATCTCATTGAGTAAGGAAATACACAGCCTTTATAGTCCTTTCAATCTATGACCACTTGTTTCTTATCATACCTGTCAAAGAAAATAAATATTTTTTTTGGTCGTTACCACCTCTGTTAGCAGAAGGGAGGGAAGATCAGGCCATTTCCTATGAACCATTAGAAGCATTTCCTTTAGAAAGCATTCAAAGGTAGTCTCAACTTTTCCCTTTCAGGAGAAAGCAGGCTGATTGATATTCTGATCAGGGTTCCAGTTTTTCCATGCTTGAGACGTTCTTGCAAACAAATCCAAAGTGCACCGCCACTCACAGAGCTCTAGCAGTCTGGCAAACATCATGCCTCACCCTCCAGGACAGCAGGATTCAGCAAAGCACTGTCCCCACACCATAACTCTCCCTGGGGACAGCACAGTGCATCAAATTTGCTCCAAGACCCTCAGAACTGAACCATCTTCTGCGGTGGACACGCCACCAGCGCTCTATCAACCTCAGGGGATTTCCTGAGGTCTCGAGATACTTACAGAGGTACCTTTATTAAGATGTCATAAAAGAAGTCTTTAAGCATGACACATCTTTGACAGAGCAGTCAGATAAAGGGACTCCATGACCTTTCTAACGCAGCCACTAAAAGGGGAAAGGATGCCCTTTGTGGAGCCATCCATCACATGAAAAAGGTGTGCTCTCCAACTGTGTGCTCACAGCTCCCCAGCTTCCTCGCTACCTTGGAATCACCGGGAAATAAATTTCAGGTTCTGGGATGGACACAAATGCAGAAGGTGGGTCTCTGTTCACCCCTTTTGTTATCACAGACATGAAGTACATGGTGTGTGTATACACCTGCAGTGCAGCATCTATATCCCTATGCAGATACAACTAAAACATTTCTAGCTTGAAGGGCTAGGCATGTATAGTATCACAGGTAGCTCTGATGAGTTAAAAATGCAGGGTGTGTCATGTCAGAACTGGACAAATAAGTAAAACTACCCATATTTAGCTGTAGGAACATTGTTATATTTTCAAGAGAAATAAAATGGCAGTTCTCAATTACATATGCCACTTTTTTCTGTTTCTTGGGTTCTTCTCTTTTCAGGGTTCAATTCTAACAGCCAGCTCAGAAATGCAACTCTGCTGTATTTTCCATTTCTCTCAATTTCTCCCCAACCTTTCTGAAAGAAGCTATAATGGAAAAATAAGTGTTAATGACTCTGCAAAGCTGTTATATGGGACATTAAAAAAAAAAATCAATGCTTTTTAAGCTGTCACAATTTTATGAACCTAGCAAATAAACCAATGATCTGAAAAGAAATGCTATATATATGTATATAAACAATGAGTAATCTTCCAGTCTGAAAACCTTACCGCTGAGATATTAGATTCTCATCCTGCTTCACTACTGTATTTCAGAACACATAATATTTGGTTTGAACATCTGTATAGCTATTAATCTCTCTTTAATCTAAGAGTTTCTAATGTGAGATGGAAAAAAATATTATCGCTTTCACATAATTCCTCATAAAAGGAAGACAGGTAGACTTCAGACAGAGATGTTTTTCTGTACTCTTAGATGTTTTCCTATATTCTTAGACCTCAGCTGTAGTGAGGGTACCAGTACCAGTCAGGAACTGCTGATGTCATTACTGTCACTTCATTCAGTGTGGCATGCACAGGGATGAAAAAGTTCTCCCTCCCGCAGTGGCAAGGTTTGCTGCAGACATATGCGAGCTGTAGACTTAAAGACTTTTTTTTTATCAATGGTTTAAACATTAAATATACACCCTCTTTTTTATAATACTCATCAGGGATGAAACAAAAATGTTTAATAGTTGATTAAATGACATGTTGCTCAATAAAAATTAAACAAGAGCTATGTGTAATGTCAGGGATAGATAGCTATCAAATGAAAGGAAATTTCAATCTCATTGAGTTGGTTAAAGCACTGAGGCAAACACCGTAGCTTTTACATTATATGTATATTGAAATCTAGTTTGCCTGTGGTAATGATGTATTTTACAACTTTTAGGACGTGAAAAGATAAAATGTGCTTTTCTCTACTAAATTTTACTGGGGTAAATATTCCATTTTTTAAAAGTTAAACTCATAACCTATGACCACAATAGTAAGTAAATTATGTAACCACTGATGTCTTTTTGTATATTTGGGTATCACAGCATTAAAACACTATCACTATCTGAAAATAAGAGTTATCTTAAAGTCAGTGTTCCTAACTACCTTTACTACAGTCAATTTGCAGAGAAAAAATCCACCTTCCTTGAAGTCCAAGTACTACAAGGGTAAATTTTATACTCCACTATAGTCCATTTATGTTTCATGAAGGATATAAAATGTGCAAACGCTGATTCACAAAGTAGGTGGACATCCAACCTCATTTGGGAGCGTCCTTGCTGAAATACTGACTATCTACACCCTTCCTACCAGACCTCACCCGTGCTAAATGACTACAAATGTTCATCCATATAACTCATATTTCAAAAAGAAAGAAGTTAAGATAGCAAAGGCAACCCTCAGAAATTAGAAACTGTTTTCATGAGGTATTCTATGCAACATTGATTCTGCATGCACCTTATGAGACAACCTCTAATTAGGTGATCACATAGGACTTTTTCTCATCCTCTGCAGATACTTACTGTGTGATAAATAGCTGTATTTTTTTCTCTCTCTTAATGCATGGCCATAGTCCACCATCATACCCAAAGTGAACTTTAGGACTCTATAAAATAATCATGGCAGGGACAGACTGAGGAGCAGCATTATCCCCATCTCCAGTGAAAGAGCAGCAGCGGGGATTCCTGCTGCTCTGCACCCAGGATTCAGTGGAGACATATCTTGAAGACACAAAGTGTGAAGACATACACCATCCAAGAAAAAGGCACTGGACAGACTAGGGGAAAATGGAGTTTCCTCAGTGCACTCATGAGGGTGGTGTATGCTTTGTGTCAGTTAACTTGGAAGAAGGTGCATAATGTCACAGTTTTCTCCTACTCTGTTACAGAGGCACACCTGTGTCCCTAGGTGGGCCACACAAATGAATGAATCACCTCAGCCACCATGTTGAGTGGCAAAGACTAACACAAAACTTGTCCAAAATGTCTGGTAAATACTTATTTCCAGCTGGAGGTAGCTGAAGCCAGACTTAAGAGTGTCTGTGCCATCAAAGATGATGCAGAGTGCTGCATCTATTGGGTGTTTGCTGAGCTGTGAACATGGTTGAATGGGAATTAGAGATGCAGGAGCCAGAAAATCTTATGAGGTAGAAAATGTCTCAACACCAAAATATCTTCAGAAATAAGAACTTCAAGATCTGTTTTTACAGTACGGATAGTCACATGTTCAAATTCAAAGCCATCCATCCAAAGAACAGCAAGAGCCATTTTTTTTTCTGATTGAAGGGAGAAGTTGGAGAACAGGCACTGTAATGAGAAGATGGCAGTGGTGGCAGAAGCTGGATTTAGACCTACCAGAAGAAGCTGAAGTGCACTGTACAGCAGGGAAGGAGGAGGGATTGCACAGCAGCTCTCCACCCTCACGTGTGATGAGGTTGAGTCCTTAAGAAGGAACGGGAAAGCATTGCTGCTCACTCTTATGTATTGATATGAGTCATACATGATATTTGGTGTCATGCAGAAGAAGTGATAGAGAAAGTAGCAAGTCTGGCTACAGGGACACATATCTGTACAGTAGCTCTAAGCCCAAAGGCAGCTACGTAATTTCTTTGCTATGTGCTGCCTTTCAACTTCTGCCTAAAATTTGAGTGAGAAGGTCCCAGGGAAGTCAGAAGTCAGGGTTAACTGTTGTTAGTGTTCCTGAGCAAGGACAAGCCACAGGATGATGAGAAAGAAAAATAATTGCTACCAAAGGATAAATTAAAGCATGGTACTGACAGACACACATGCACAGTTCATAAACCTTCACTGACATCAGTCAGAAAACCATGATCCATACCAAGTTCTTTGCGTTTGTTGGATGTTCATTTTTCAGCTGCATTTCATAAGGCTAGAGCACAAGGGAACGGAAAGATAGGCAGAAAAGCAGTAAAGTGCCTATAAATCAACCCTGGGAAACATGTCCACTTTCTGAGACTAAGTAGAAGAACCTGAGAAGCCAATGAGTGCCATGAATTTTGGAGATATCCATCCATTTTTTCAAATTAGAATTGTCACACATGGAAAGGGGGTTATGATTTTCTTTGTCTTGTAACTTTTTTGTTACAAGAGTTGGCTGTGCTGCAAATGACCTTCAGTTTGCACTGTAAACTCTAAACAGCAGTCCATGTTAGAAAAATCTTAACGTTAAAAGCATCTCTTCTTGCAACTGAGTCATCTGCTGTTAAACATCCCTGAGTTTGTACCAGCAGCTCCCCACAGAGCCCTCCTTGGTCCCTACTCTAACTAGGAAGAGCAATTTGTAAACATCTCACTGTGTACATTGAATGAAAATTACTTTGAAATACTGTTCTTTAAGCCAAAAATTTTCTTTCAAGATCAAACATTACAAAGGAACAAACACGTTTTACACATATCTCAGAGTGAAATGCAGATAACAAGTAGACAGTGGGCAGAAAAGACTGTCAGAAAATGAGAAATTTATGTTGTCATATAATATTTAAGCAATGGTTCAGCTCAAGATGATCTTTGAAAACAAACAGCAAAACAGTGAAACAAAATTTTTAATATGATCATTCAGTCCTAACCTGAACCCTAATGAGTCACAATAAATTATATGGTAAATATCATACATTTGGATTAAGAATAACATTTATTCTTAATGTTATCTACTTTCACGCTGTTACTCCTATCATAAATTACACACACACTGACCCTACAGCTGATACACAGATCAGTCCAAAACCAATGAAAACCCTACTATGAAAAGATCATTTGGGATGGCGATCAGAATCGTACTCGCAAGTAATTTATTAATATTTTTAAAAATACCTTATATATATGTACGTATGTAAAGTAACATTAGTTTTAGATTGAGAAAATATACTATGTACACAACAGTGCAAGATTGATTTGATCAATCCTGTGTCCTGAAATAAAAACAGTCCCTTCCTTTCCTTCCATCACTAACATGACTTCAGTGGGTGTTCATATCCTGTGAAATAACCTTCTCCATTAGACAGTCTTCCAGAGATGAACATCACTGTTCTTACAGGAACTGACCAGTTCTGCACATATTCCATTATTTGTTTCCCAAAAGAGAGATTAAACCTAGCTTATAGCCAAAGTCAGTTAAGATATATTAAAGACATACCTCCTCCGTGGCTCTGACAGAGATAGGGAAACCGCCACACGTTTCCTAAGCCCACACAAAACCCTACGCACGTCAGCATATACTGAGCCTTGTTATCCCATTTTGGTCTGGAGTCTGCCTCTTCTTTCTCAAGGACCTCAAGTTCTGCATGGGAAGGTATCCTGTCCTCCAGGCCAGGATTGGGCAACTGTAGCTTCACCATATTTTAAATTTCCTGACTGAAAACGCTGCCCCAGTGAGGAGATAATGAAACAGGCAGCTAGTTAGAAATCTGCACAAAAAGGGAACATCTGTTTGCTGTCTTCAGCTATATATAGTGAACCTTTGGCACTAAACTTGAAAGTGCAGGCTTGTGGTAAAAAGAAGCGTCAGCAGATCATTCGATTGACCAAGTCAGCTCTGAAACTTATTAATGCTTTATCTGTCAAGGTTTTATGGAACAGTCTGTTCATCTACTAGAAGACATTGATTTCAGCTAATGTAATTCAGGAGATAATTTGGCTATAAACTGTAATCGCCTGTAAGGTTATGAAACACCCCTTGCCACTCCCCTGTTTAAACTCACTTAAATAGATATATAGCCCTAGCAAATACGGATTAAAAAGATTCCACTGGCCTCAGACTGAATATAGATGTTTCATACTGTTTTTTATCAGGAAGATAAACTGCTTGTGAATCACCGTCACATTCCGTTTCCCATAGTATATGCTTACAAAACGGTATGTTTCGTGATAATTACTGAAACATGTTCTTCCTTCTCTGTAAGAGATCTTACTCTGCTAAATGCTCTGACAAAAAGGATGGAGAATGAAAGGGATTATAAAATCTGACCTTTAAAATCATAAGCGTTAATCTGCTTACCCTAACACTTCTAATCATTACAGAACAAGGTCTGAAGAACATAACATCTTTCTTAGAAATGGGCTTGAAATCAAAGGTCCCTTCACCTTTTCAATGACCTTATGATACACTGGTCAAAAATAAAAAAGAGACACTGGTTTACAAATATCACATAACAAAACTGTTCCGTTTGTACCTCAGTGTCATTAAAAGGTAAGTACTTGCCACTGAAAACTATTATAAAATCTAACACAGTATATGTTGTAAGAAAGAATTTTGTCAGCTAAACCCTGCAGGCTCATTGCATACAATGATACAGGGTGGTCAAAATAAAGAACTAGAAGGGATCTTGTAAGTCCTGCCCCTGCCAAAGAAGGTGAACACATCACAGCATCCCTTTGCAACCTTACCATGTTGATTCAAAATTGATTTTTTTGTACTCCCTACTTCTAAAAGGCTGGTCTAGAATTTCAGTCCTCTTATGTCCCAAGAAGGCTGGTCATTGTCTCTTGAATAGAAAAGTTACAGAAAAAGTCTAGTCTTCATCCTTGACATGGACAACTGTATACAGTAGCCCAGATGGATTTTCCCTATGCCTTGTAATCAGGTATTTCCCTAACTTGACTTGAAGTATCTCTATCAGTCTGCTTAGCGATAGTGCTTGCCTTTTTCATGACCCTGTCAGTTCTGTGGATGAGCTGTCTCCTGATTAACCACTGGATCAACGCCTTTCTTCTCCTTTGGTGGTTCCAACTAAGGATTTCCTAGCTTGCAGCAGAACTTCTTTTTCTAAGTTACCAAAAGCATATTTTAAATTTCACCCAGTTTCTGCTATTCCAGTACATTGAGCTACCCAGTTCTTCCTGAATGATACTTTTTCAGCATTCACAATTCTGAGCTTGTATCATGAGTATTTCACTAACATGCTACTGTTTTTTGTCTTTAGTCATTAGTGGAAGAATTAGACAAAAGACTGTTCCTAAACCGATCTTTGAGGAACTGCATTAATAACCTCCACTTAGACCACTATTTCTGCTTTCAGCACAGCTTACTATCATCATCAGATCTTTACCGAGTTCTTTGTTCACGTTGTATCTCCTATTTAGCTCAGCTAATACATCTGGTTGTGGTCAAGTGGCAACTGGTCTACTGAAGTCCCAAAAGACTACATTTACTGTACTTCCCTTGTCTAGAAAAATAAATTTTCACTTACAAGTGGCAATAGAGAACTTTCAAATTGCAGCTCTTCAACTTCCAATTTCGCAGAAAGACATTGACCTGTTGGTCAATAGCAAGAAACTGCACAGTCCAGGAGCTCAGAACTCATCTGCGTTGTTATTCTACCTCCTGAATCATAGGAAGATAATTCTAGTATTGATGCTGTAGGGAATATGAGGCAGTAATACAGAGCAGACAGAAGACAAATAGGAAAACCCAACATCCTCCCCATAATATTTCTACATTCCCTGACTTGTAGGCTTCAGTTCTGAATCTTTGCAAAATGGTATGTAGAACCTCCTTCGATAACTGAATCAGATCATGATTACATGCTGTCCACACAACATATCTTACAGCTACAATCATCTAATGACTCTATGTAATCAGAAATCTTTGACAATCAAGATTCTGTATAGATTTTATTGAACTAAAATAGCATGTTTCTCTTTGAGCACAGTGCAAGCTGACATGGAAGGAATGAATGTATCTTCCTTTGGGAATCAAATTATATGAGGACAAATTGATAGGACATGAAATAAATTCACACTTGTGTCAGGACGATCTGAAAATTTCTCTTTGCTAAGTTTCATGTGCAAGCAGTTTCTGTCAGGATGCAAAAATACATTCCAGATTGCTTTCTACTGAATAAATCCAAAATGTCTCTCTGGAGAAGTTTGTCTAACTTTGGTAATGCCAGGTTCCAGTGGTTGTTAGTTACCTATCAGTTGTTAAATATTTGCAAAAGAAAATATGCCGGTATAGCATCTAGCTCAAGTTTCTTAATCAGTGTAATTGCATGGCTAATGATCTTGGACGGCACAGCGCCTTTTCCTGAAGGACCTGCGGTAGCAATGACACCAGCTCCAACATGGCCGCCATTGCTCGGAGGGGTTGTCTGTATTGCCACCCTGTGGATTTGAATGAACAAGTTGGGGCGGCTCTGCGGTAGTCACAGCCACCCGCTTATTCGACAGAGCCCTTTCCTTTGCTCTAAGGTAAACTTCTCCTTCAAGTAATGCCAGGCTTAGGTTTGGCATGTGCCATGGGGTTTGTTATGGCTAATAAACCTCTACGAAATCGATCCTTTCACAATATAGGCTGCTAAACAAGACATGTTTTGCAAATTGCTCATTATAAATGCAGGAAAAAATGGATCTTACATTTAGATTGGATTACGTGTGTTAAAACATTTCTAATGACACATTTGTCTTTTTGTCTACTACCTCCGTATTTTTAATGTACTATTTTTTCAAAAGTTAAAAGAGGCTACACAAAAAAGTAAGCCAGCTTGTCCATAAGTAACTCACAATTTTACAAAAACTAGACTAAAAACGAAATATCCCTTTTTTAAGGGTCATATATTTTACTAGAATATACACACATACACTTTTGTGGAAGAATATGGGCATTTCTTAGATGAAAATGTCTTTCATTTCGCAGGACAATGAATATGTTAGGAAAGAGTATGAGATGGGGCAGCAGTAAAGAAAAGAAATGGCAGTAGAAGAATATCAGGGATGTAAATCAAGACAAGACCAAGGACAGAGCAGCTTGCTTCCCTCTGCGGGGGCAGGTGCAGGCATGGTGCAGTACCCACCTGGGTTGAGGGACTCCTGGCTACGGGCGGCCCCCAGGGTGTCTGTGGTAGCCTGGGCTCTATGGGGACTGTCCCTGGCTGGGAGACAAGCCGTCCTCCCCTGAGGTGCAGGTGGGGCCTGACACCCTCTCCCAAACTGACCGCCCAGCAGCTACTCCTGCTTCTGACCTTGCGGGGGTCTCTCTTCGTGCTGGTGCGGGCACTCTTGGGCCAGCACAGCTCACTTGCCCTGCAGGAAGCCATCCCTGTATGGAGAAGGACAGGTTCTTCTCTCCCTTGAACGAGTTGAGTTGACTGAAGGACCAGGCTGAAACGCCTGTCGTCTTCTGCCCTCCACCATGGGCTTGAGGGGACTGCACTGGGGGAGCCTCTTCTGGCTGGATCCTGTGGAGGGGAGGACAAGGAGCAACCAGTAAGACAGGGCAGGGGCCTGTGTCTTTAAGAAACCCAATTCCTGTCATTTAAAGCCATTGAGAAAAGCAGAGAGCCGTGGCAGTATATGTGGTTTGCAACCAGTCATAGTTTCAGGAATGAAATACAATGTGGTCCTTTCCTTGTGATCCCATCATCCCTGGTATGACATAGGACAAGTCTGTAACTCTCCAGATATTTTCAGAGTGACATTTACAGAGCGTTGCAGCTAGAGGCAATTAATCATAAACACCAAGTTGGTTCTCTAATCTTGCCTTATGATATACAATGCTATTAGGATTAATGACATTATTTTCTGGCCCTTTTTAGTACTGTAGTAGACACTGGTGTGAAATCTCTTACTCTAGTGATTCTATAGCAATATCTCACCAACATTAATGATATTTTTTTCAGTCAGCTTCTACTTTGTAGTCAAAGCAACGTATACAGCAATCACAATTACTCTTGGTTGTGTGATAAGCCTAAAACAGGAAAAGATGGAAATGAAAAGATGGTGGTAACTATACAGCCAAATGCCTAAAGCACAGGATTCTCATTTGGAAGCGTGAAGTGGTAAAGATGTAATAGAAGTGAAGAAGAAGAAAATTCAGAGGTTAAATGAAATGCTCTCTCTGACAGCCTGTCCCTGGCAAAATCTGCTTGGACCATCTTTTAAAATATGCGGAGAAAACACAAAATCCTTTCGCGAGCTGCCAATGGGTAAAATCCTTGACCAGCTATGCAAAGAGGGAGCACTGAACCCCAGGCTCAGGAGGAGACTCAAAATCCCCAGCCTAGGGGACACTAATGATCATATTAGAACAGGAGAAATGCAGGCAAAATGGTTCAGAGTTGCTTAGTTTTAAGGCTAATAATCAACGGCAGGTGGTTAAGGAGTTTACCTTGCCAAGAAATGTTCTGTAGATCTTTAACTTGATCTAAGTTTTATGCTCTGTTGTTTTCAAACTCTACCTGATAAGTAACCAAAAGACACAGCTCCTCAGCTGGCACCATTTGATTTCCCGAGTGTGTGCTTCAAGGCTGCTGCCGTCAGCCCACAGCAGTTCAAGCAGGGGTACCCTGAAGGCTTTGGAGAAGTCCAAAAAGCTTTGCAGGCTAAACCTCTTTCCATGCAATTGTAAACTTCTCCAGATGGGAGAGAAGTCCTTTTGCGCCAGCAAGCATCACTGCAGAGGAGAAACAGGACAGCACTGAGGGATCATTGAAACTCTGTCTCAGGCTGTCGGGAACGCAACAGGGGTAGGATGTCATATATGACGACTTCCACAAGCATCCCGTTCTGGAGTGTTTTTATGGTGTCAGGGAGTTTCCTTCAGCAATCCGACAGGCCTAGAAATTGCCACTCTGTGTTTATTGTGGAAGTAGCAGTGTCCTTAGCCACAGAAGAATTAAAGGGAGCAAGCTATGAACATCATGACTGCTGTAGTTCATTCAGAACTGAGCTGACGTTGATGCCCATGTGGCACTTTTCTCCTTTTTATCTTCCAGAAATAGGCACAATCTTTATTTTTGTGTATACTGGTAATTTGCATAATACTTACTTCAGCTTTGTATATGAATATTTCACTGAAGTAATATCAGCTCCAGCAACATCATCCTTCTTCTTTGTTTTGTTCTTCTTGTTGATACCAGGGAGGGAGTTGTGCTGTTCTTAATGTTGCACTGCATACATTCAGAAGATCCCCAAAATACTGCTTTCATCTTTAAAGAATAAATTTCATCTCTGGAATCACTCTTGGGGGAACTACAGATAAGGTGCATAGGTGTAGGAATGCTTCTGTGGACAGCACCAAATTATCTGATCCCATGATGGCCAGCATCGCCCTAAATTTCTTAGCCAGTAAAGTGCTATTGCTTGGATCTTTCTCACCACACGCATATCTTCTCTAGCAGGTGGTGAAACATGTTCATAATCGTATGTTGTTGCTTGCCATGTTCATTAAGCAATGAACAGCGTTCTTTAATCAAGGTTATTACTGTTTTCTTTTCCAGTTCTGTAGTATACAATGAGATGCTAATAGGTTGCTGAACTATATCCAATACCTGCATGCCACCTTTGCATGGAGTTCTACCGCAATACCCACTTTGGTGGAGACAAGTTCATTCTGTCTTGGTCATCGAACACCACGTTTTTTCCTCATCTTTCTTGTTATTACGCTCCGGACCAGAGAGCATGTTTGGACCAGACAGCTCTGATCATGTAGCATCCAAGATGTGCTCCAGAGGAGCTCATGGGAACAGAAGGTGCCGCTGAGGCTGCTGGCTAGAAGGGCCATTAGCCACCAGGGGGAGGTAGTATTTTATAACACGAAGCACCAATTGCTTCAGATGAGGATTTTGATGGTGTAAATCAAACTTAGAAATGAGGTGTCTCAGAAATACAAACCCACAGGAGCAGTCATAAAGAGAAGGATGAAGAAGTGTTTTTCCAGCAGCTGGATGGCTCGGGCTGGGATCAGTCCAGAGCATGGGGCTGTTTGAGGTGCATGACAGCAAATGGCCATCACGGCAGGTCTCACAACCCCTCTGTGTTCTTCAAACCGTTTCACGGACTCTTTGTTTCCAGAGGCACCATGTACCTTCAATTGTTTGGTTGTTGCCATTAGTACTGTATACAGTAGCTACCCCTTTCAAGGCTATTTTACTTGTAATGTTTCATCTTTTCACTTTCTCCGACGGCTATCCATAATCTGCCTGTAATCAGTCTTTTTGCAAAACTCCTTCCACAGTAATTTCTCAGACAGTGCTACCTTGTGAGTAGGATTATATGCTATGATTGCACTTGTCCATTTGGAACAAAGCTTGCCACACAGGTGACTTGTCGGCCACCACCCTTAGTGCTGTTGTACAGTAGGTGATTACGTGTACAAGCCGGGAGGTGTGACCATTTTTTAACAGCCCTTCTGATGTTAAGGTCCAGACTTCGCATGTGTCTGCATGGTTCATCAAGTATGTGACTCTTGGTACTGTGTAGGTCTTTGAAGTTGTGAGCTTTCTGTAAAGGTTTTGATAGAGCCATTCCCATGTTAGAAAACCAAGAATCAAGTTTCAATATTCAGATTTAGATGTCCCTATCCAGAGGTAAATTTTCAACCCCGGGTTATTTTTCAGAGTCTCCTGGAGCAATTGTGTTTGGCTTATATTGAACACCTTCCAGTGGCTGCAGCCATTGATCGTGAAAGATTCATGTGTGAGGTTGATGAAAAAGCCATGACATTTCTCCCTTCTGGGTTTTTAGATCAGTGCAGTCACAGAAAGGTTTCTACAAGGGAGACATGTTTTCCATCCTCTCCCATGTGTTGCTTGGCAGGACCAAGTCATCAGCAAAAGCCAAAGTGGTAATGTCTTTTTGCCACATCGTAGCATTTGCTCTGGTGGAATCCATAGCAATGTTTTCCTAGATTGCAGAGTAATGGATTGATTGGGTGACATTGGATCCCTTTGTTTGACTCTGACCTTGACGGTAATTGGCTCAGCATGATCCTTTTTCAATTCCAGAGGAGTGGTGGCACTTCCAGATCAAGTTTCGTCTGACCACAGGCTCAGATAGTTCTTTTTACATCAAAACTAGAGGATATGTTCATGTCACTGAGTAGGAGGCCTTGGCCGGTTCTGTGAATACTGCCCACAAGGGTAATATTTTTTCCTAATATATTGAATGACAAGTTGGAGTGATTGTACACTCTCAGAGCACCCAGGTTCAGCTATAAGGCCTCTTTGTCACCCACTAATAGCCCAAGCTTTTGTTACCCTGGTTGTCAGAATCCATGGAAAGACTATTAAGATGGTTGATCAGATTGCGATAGGTCTCTCAATTTTGCTACATAAGTTGATTTCAGTATCAAAATAGTTCTGTGTTCCTTGATACTACCCAGTACACGTGTTGCCAGCTATAAGTTTGAGTTCTGCTGCTGATGCTGATGTTGCAAACATCCCTCAGTGGTGTCTTCAAATAGGTGGACTGAGACTCCCCAAACTGTTCTCGTGAATTCTTATAATCCAGCTGGCCTGTGGACCGATGTGACTACTATAGTGTATGCATGATCAGTGTTTGTTGATTATCTTATACCATGTAAGAAACACGTTTTAACTACCAGCAAAAGACAGCCCTGTGTGCCCATTCCTGCATAGGCAGGAACAATTTCTACAGCCTATATAAAATCAAGGATGGTTTGGTCAATTCCTTAACTGACAACAGGAACCGCCTGGGGAAATCCCTGGCTGTGCACTGCATCCTTTACCCTAAGTGGTTAAGGAATATATCTAAACATACAGATAGCATCTATCATCAGCTTACATGCAGCAGAAGCTCCCTGGGGAAACCTCTGGCGCGGCCCCAGCTGCTGGGAGAGCAGCAGTCATTCTGTTGTTTTGCTGTGAAGTGGCTGGCACATCGGCTCATCTCCTCATCACCAAGGTACCCTAAATTTCAATGAGTTACTTCCTTGCAAATCCATCTGTTTTTGCAGCTATGCAGTGATTAGCTGTAGAGCGCCTGGACCGGGCAGTCAATTAGTGACTGTGTCCTTGCACACAGGCAAAGCCTTCATATCCAGCTGCACCACGACTGTAATTATAGAGTAAACTTGAATTTCATCCTTTTATCACAGCTATAACTTAATTCTTTTGCCACAATACCCAAACTGTTGACCACTATTTCTGCCTTGTATCCTCCACAGAGGAACTCTATTTTCTCATCCTCATATAGGAGCACTCAAAAGTGTGATTTAAAGAGCAAGAGGTAATGGGTGGCTTCCTAAGACCCTTCCCTTCAGGGGGACTTGAACAGAGCTGTCACTTCCAGAGCACAGCATCCCTTTGAGCAAGACATGTTGCCAGCTGTCTTCTGGCAGCTCCTGTTTAGGCAAAAGGAGCAAGAGAAGGCCAGACCCTCTGGGCTGCTCCTCCTTACCCACTCCCCTTCAGGAGCATTTTCTAAGGAAGATTTCCCTTTTCTAGCACTCAGTCCAAGTTCTGTGAAGTACAGAGTGTGTTTTGTGTTTCTCTTTGCGTTGCATGCACCCAGGACAGCAGCTATGTCGCACAACAGACAGGTCAAACAGAACATGGTTTTTGCTTTTATTGAAAGAACGAGATGTCTCAGGGCGTTTCCTTACCTGCATCTAAATGTTGAAAGTCATATTAACACAGCTACTGCCCTGCGGGGCATGGGCTGGGGACAACTTGGCTGTGAAGTGGTGAAACCAAAGTGCGTAGCTACTCTCAGGGCACGCTCCACTAGGCTCAGACGAGGCATAAGACTTCCCTGAGGGACATCCCCTTGTCAGATGCCTGCGAGGCAGACTCCTGGAGCCTCATCCATCAAACCCAGCTCCACTATCAGGACCTCCAAGTGTGAGATGGGTTTTTTTTTTTGGAAAGGAACCTGCAGCCCTCTGTTCCATAGCAGCCCTAGGACACCTCTTCCAACCTGTGTATTACTAACTTTCAGGAAACGCTGTGACCCACAGATGTGTGAACCACCCGAACAATATATGCATTAAAAAGAAATCCCAAACTCCTAGACTTGAACAGTGTGATAATTTTAAACCGAAGACAATATGACAAATCTAATACCAGCTCTTGTTCTCAGTTTGATAACAAGCTGTCCTCTTTTCTTCATTTCTAATATTTCACAAGGATAGCATTCTCCCTGTGAAGATGAGGGATGAGTAAATGTGAAGGATTGTGTCAAATACAAAGAGATTAAGGATTTTTTACAAAGGGAACAAGGACTCCCAGTGTCTGAACACCATCCTAGAGTAGCTGGATTGTACTCTTTCACAGAGCACGAAGACGAGAAAATCCACATGGGGGAATGAAAAGGACCTGATGTACAGAATGAGACATTTGAGGCATTCTGGAGGAAGGCAGAATACCCTACATAACAGACAGGCAGAAGAAATTACCCCAGTGTTTCAGTGGGACGGTCATCTTTAATCACATCTTTAGTTAACGCTGGTGCACTTATCTGTTTAATGATGCTGTTCTTTCCTAAGAAAGAAAAAACTTTCCAACATATTCTCTTCTGAGCACAAACCCAAAAACTTTTCACATGCCAATTTAAAAATTTTGCAATTTGCTTAGAAAGTTGGAATAGCAAATTCCACTCCTCCCACCTACCTCACCCAGGTTACAAAACAGTGCAGAAAGATGTAAGGGTTTTTATTGTTATTGTTTTCATTTGTTTAACAGGCGAGTGACCATTTTTGTAAACAAAAAAAGTTCATTAAATATTCTGAAAACAAATTCTTCTTGCATTCTACATATATATGGGCATTTCCAAACAAATAACCAATGCAGAACAATAGCTGTTGGGCAAGGTAAAGCTCACAAAAGAACTTTCAACATAAACAACCTACAAAGGGGGAATGTTTCAAAAATACATAACATGTTAACAAACATGAGTTTTGGTAGAAACTAACAGGACCGATGCTTCTAAACCAGTTACACACTTTTAAAAATCCTCCTCAAATAACTCTTCAGCCTTAATACACTGATCTGCAAAGTGTCCATGAACAATAATTTAACAGTGTACAAATAACTGACACTTCTAAAGAAGTGAAAGCAAGTGTCAAACATTTATTATATTGCATCCAACCCTGTACAATCGAGCATATGATGCTTCAACTTATGTATTTATACTGAAAAAAAGTATTTTACCTTCTTAATTACATTCTCTTTAAACATTTTGAGTAATCTCAGTGACAAACTATGAAAAAAATGAAAAAGCATAAAATGTTTGATCTTTTAATATTAAGAACTAACGAATACATACACAGTCAAGGTATGAGTCTCAAATACATTGGCATTGATTCACTGGCTGCTGTTTGTCAGCTGAGTTGCTTAACCGCCTGTATGTACGTATGAAATGCGCCACAGCTGTGTGGTCAGACACCTTCCATATCCTGGTGGAATTACACACAGGATAATTAGTTGTTCAAACTAATTTGTTCTACTGGGCAATTAGGGCATGTGCATATGGCCAGCTACAGCAGCTTGGCTCAGGCTATCACATGAGTTATAACTCAATTGCGTTCTCATCTCCCAACCGCATACGCTCGGCATCCAGACGAACTTTGGTCTTTCTGGTGTTTGTGATGGTATCTCTTTTTTTTTTTTCAGGTCTATCTACTACAACTTTATTTTCAAAAAAAAAAAAAAAGGCAGTGCATAAGAGACTAATAAATCACTACAACAGTGTAACTAGCACCACCAATGTAAGCAAAATCACAACTGGAAAACTGAGTAGTTGGGAAACATATATTCTGTTTAAGAATTTTGCCTCATGGTAGATATTTTTGCTGAGTAACTGGATTAGGTTGCACACACTACTTCAGAAGATTTATCTGCTATCTTCTGTGCCCAGACTGAAATGAAACCAGAAGGAAATAGTAAGAGAAAAACCCAAGCTAACCAGGTAGCAGCCAGTGCACTGGGATGCAGAGGCAGCAGCATGGCAACATCTATAATGGAGGCACATTGTTGGGTTACAACCAAAACCCTGACTGAGAGAAAAACATAGGTATTCTTAACATACCTACAGTATGATGAGAATATAACTTCGAGCTTATACACTCCCTGGTATTCAAGCATGGATCCCTAGCTCCAATGAGACTTTCATCAATCTGTTTCTTTATGTGTTAATTAGCATCTTTAGGATGTTTCATTCATAAACTACTATTTGTGTATTAAGCAGGAAGACAATGCAAGACTGATTAATTTGAAACATGACCATACTATTCCCCCCCCTCAGAATACTAATACATACATTTATACACACACACATTTACACATATATGTATTAATATACATGTATGTGTATACATGTAGGATTTGTGTTACAAGCACCTTGCTCAAATACGATCTCTTCCAAACATCTGCCTCAAATCAGTCTTGCATAGACAAACAAACAAACAAAGACAGCACTGAGACATCATGTAAAACATCAGGGATAAGGAGCACAATGTGTTACCCCACTTGGGGGAAGACAAATCACACTTCTCTGTTGATGGAATATGACCATCAACCAGGTAAATCACTCTAAACGGAGTTCTGTTTTGCTACTTCTGATACCTATAGAAGCTGGCATATCTCTATACTACACTGCAGTTTGCAATACAAACACACTCACAGAGTTTAAGAGCATGCATAGCTCATTGTTAGACAGTGAAAGGAAAGGCACCAACACTGCACGTCCCATGCAAATACAAGTGCAATGAGGAGGAGAAACGGAAACACAGTAGGAGAATTTGACAGCTTCAGACTACAACTGTGATTGTCCCTACTATGCATGGTGGATCACATGAAATCCCATTACTTCCCCTACTTATCGTTTTCCTAACACGGCCTGTTCTGCCCTTTTGAACTTTTGTAGTTCAATAGCTAGTTCCCAATATCTCAGATACAGCCACATAAGTCTTCCATTTTGACTTTTGTTTCTGTTCAGCAGATTGCCACAGTAGTTATCATGTTTGAAAATATCTTTTAAGCCACTTTCCATATGTAGAGCCGTGGCAACAGGATCAGTTGCTGCTTTAACTAGCAGATTTTTCTCTATTTCTAGTCTCTGGCTTCTGGGTACAACAAGACTGCAGTAGATGTCCTGTCTTTCTTTAAGTCCTTCTTCAAATTCTTTTAGTAAAATATTGGCTCTCTTTTGCCACTCTTCTTCCTTTGCCAGACAACTTTGGTACAAGTTACCTGCTGCTCCTGAGTGCAAAAGGACTTGTTTTTCTCGCTCTAACTTTTCCTGCTCCTGTTCTAGGTTCCTTCTTTCTTCCACTAGTTTGCGACTCTGTGACACAAGGGCTTCACGGTAACTCAGGGTTCTGTTGCGTTCCTTTTCAAGCTCCAACTCCAAATGAGCAACTGTGCGACGATTTTCTGTGATTATATCCCGGTATTTGGCTTCCAGGTCTTTTTGTAAAGATGAATGTTTTTTATAATATTCTTTCTTTTCTCTTTCTATTTCTTTTTGACATTCTCTGGTCCAGATCCAACCTATCATATATAAATGAGACTTCAGACATCAGTATAACACATATAACATTGATGGGTATGATTAATTAACGATCCTTCTAAAGAAGCTATTAAAAAACTTTCTTTCCTGCCCTCCCCAGTGATAGTCACTTCCATTCACGTGTCCCACAAAATCTATTTCTGTGGGTCCATGTTTCACAGTAAGTCACTTTAAATGATCATGTTTCTTTTGAAGTAAAATCTCCCCTAGTCTTTTACTGCTAATACATATACACTTCCTGGATTAAAGGAGGAAAATAAAGTTATGGGGAAACAAACTGGAGGTTTCTAGCGCTGGAACTGCACTGAGAACTTTTCAGGTTCAGTAAATAAATAGAGAATAAATGGAGAATAAATAAAGAATCAGCAGTTCTTTGGGTTGTTACTTTTGGGCTCTCTAGCATATCATACGTCCACTCTTCTGAGACAGCTTTGTAAACTGGAGCTTATTAAATATGGATTCAATTCCATGTGTGAAAAATGGCCGTTGCCTTAATGTTATAAACAGTGCTTCCTGTTTATAACATTAAAAACGAGCAGCCCAGAGGAAATCTCTAGATGGAGTATTACTCTATCACTGTACTGCTTCAGAGCTTCCCCTCTGGCTGGCTGGCGAGAGGCCTGAGCACAGCCAGGCACGCCAGCTCCAGCAGACAGGCCTGGGCGCTACTTACGGAAGGCAGCCAAGCCCAGCATGGGGACCAGCAAGGCGTAGTTCCATCTGCTGCCTTCACCCCCGGGCTCTCGTTGATTTGGCAGGATGTTCCAGTTGGGAGGGTCATTTAAGTTATTCATGAGGGCACCTTAGATGTATAGGAGAGAAACACGGCGTTACTTGCACACAAAGGAAGAGGGCCGCTCCCGCAGCCACCTCTCACCGGGACCGCAGCTAACTCCGGGACAGGTATTTCTGCCCGACACCCTCAAACGGCGGCCCCGTCACTTGGGAACTTTGCACGGACGCGCTTTCGTCCAGCGAGAGGCTCCCCGGCCTGCTCCATAACTGCCGGCCCGGTCGCAGCCGCTACCGCACCGCGGCGGCACCCCCCCCGTGCCTCGGCGCTGCTGCTGTTACCGCCCACCCCCCTCCCGGGCCGGTGGCACGTTAGCTGGTGTTGCCACCGCCCCGAAGGCCTCCAGGTTCCTCCGCGTTACAGGTCTCGGCCCTGCCGCCGGCCCAGCGCCGGCCTGGGGCAGGGGCCCAGCCCGCTATCCCCGGGGCGCGACAGCCACCTACCAGCCCGGCAGCGCGGAGCCGCGGCGGGGCGGTGTCGCTGTCACTTACCTGCCGGCCCCGCCCCTTCCCGGGCCGGCTCATTAGCCTAGAGAAAGAGGGGGGGATACCGAGGGGGACAATAAACGGACTCGCCCGAGACCTAAGCGCTCCCGGTCGTCTGGCCCCGTCCCAGCCCGCTCAGGTGGCGGGACGAGGGGGAGGTTTGGAGGGGGACCCCGCATGCAACCATGCGCGCTCTCAGCCCGTGACTCCCCCCCCTCCCAGCACAATTGGTTTCTCCCACCGAGCCTGGCGGGTAGCGGCGCCGTTAGCGGCGGTCTCGCGCATGCGCTCCTGTTCGCGCTTCCAGGTCTGTGCGAAATGGCGGCGACAGTAGCGGCTTCGCGGAGCTTGGCGAAGCGCTGGCTGCGGCCGGCGGCACGGGCGGTGAGTGCCTGTCCTCGGCCCGCCCTGCCCTGCCCTGCCCTGCCCTCCCCTCCCGCCGGCGTCCCGGTGGAGGGGAAAGGGTCAGGCCCTGGGGCTGGCGCGGAGAGCCCCCCCGGGAGGGAGACGGGCCGGCTGGGCCTGGGGACCCCGCGTATCTCCTGCCCCTCCCTTCAGCCGCGGCAGAGCAGCGCGCCTGGCCCTGTCCTGGCCCGTCCTCCCCCGCGGCCTGGTGCGCAACGGCCTGCGGCCGCCCGTACCCGCTGTCTCCCCCGTGACCTTGGCGGAGGAGCTCCCGCCCCGGGGCGGGGAGCCGCGGCTGGGCTGCGGGAGCGGGGTAGCCAGGGCCGTGCGGGGCCGAGTGCCCACTCGCCAGGCTCAGTCCCTCCGATTCTGTTTTCAGAGCGGCGCCGTCCTTGCTACTTGGCTCCTGGGGCAGGTGACTGGGAGGTAACTGAGTGTGGGCATGGCCGGGCCGCTCCTCCTGGCTTAGGGAGGGAGCGCCGTAGCCTTAGGCCGTGAGCAGGCTTCCCGAGGGACAGAGGAAGGCAGTGGGTACGGGGAGTGCTGGCGAAAGGTTCTGGAAGAGTCTGGCAGGTGCAGCACCTTCGAGTCCCAGCACCCAGGTAGCAAGCTTATTGCTGGCTCCTTCTGGACCTGCATGGGAAGCTAGTGTATATCTGCATGTTGCTTAAATCAGGTTAGCAGTTGTTTCCAGACAGTGCTGCTTCTACGTTTGACAGTTTTGTTTTAGCTGATCTGTAAGCGGTCTTTAGTGAAGGCTTGTTTTTCTCCGTGGTGAAGTGGGAGTTTTCAGCTTCTTTCCGCTGTTCTCACCGTGTGTGTCCATAATGAGTTTGGGATTACAAAAGATAAATGGTGGGAAAAGGACCCTGTAAATGCAGCTGTAGTTGTCCCTGTCTTATAAAGCAAGTACAGAAAAGACAACCTACTGAGAGGAAGAAAGGCGTAAAGAGTGTCATTATGTTTTAGATAGCAGTGAACTGGCCCTGATTGGACCTTTAATTTCATAAGGGCCATGATGTTCCTGGTAGCATAGCAATTCAGGATTAGCGTGATCAGTGTTTCCTTCAAATTTAGTGTAACATCGTTTCCTGCTTTGTGGACTTTTGTTCAGGCTCATTCTGAACAAAACTTAATGGCAGCAGAAGTTCTTACATATAGCTTTTACAAAGAAAGCATATATGGATGGGAATAGCAGTTCTGAAAATTCTGTTTTGCGGAAGCATAGATGTGAAAAGAAAAGCAATCTGCTAAACAGTTGTGTGGTTTTGTGGTTTTGGTTTTTAATAATATATTTCCAGAGTTCTCTGATGCAAAATATATTTGATAACTGTTTATAGCAACTTCAGAAAATAACAGGTTTTTTTAAAAGGAAATCAGTTGCGAGGCATTGTGGCAGAATTCTGACTGGAGATTGCAGCAGGCTGTTTACTCTGAGGGGAGAAAAAAAATGGCTCAATTTCTTTTGGGGCTTTAAAGCATAACCACAGTTTATAGCTCTTGGGGTTTTTTTTGGTGTTGTTTTTTCCCCTCAGTCATTTGCACTTTCTTTAAGCAATACTAAGTATGTGCAAACCTGTTTGTTGTGTGCTGTCTTTACATACAGTAAAGATTTTCTTTGAATTGATTTATGCAATAACCAAATGTGTTGTTGCTCACCTATGAGAAATAATTTATTGCCATAAAAAGAGCTCTACCGTTGCTGGAACAACATTATGGAAACAAGCAGTAGTAATATATGTTAGAGAATGCACGGCCGCTGCATTTGAAGTGTGCAGTGTAGCCTGCCATGTCAGAGATCTGCTAGTCTAACTTCAGTTGCACTGAAGCCTGTGAAAGCAGTTTTGGTACAGAGAGGACACCCCATTTTAGTTCGACCTGTGATTGTTGGGAAAGCTGTTTTGCAGATAAATTACATATGATACTTAGGTTTCATCTGGTTGTTGGTGAACTAGTTGATCTGATGCTGCATGTGAAATATTAATGAAGACGATTAATACAGGAGTTGAGATGGGCATGGAATTGCCCCAAAGCGTGGTAACACAGCAGGGTGGATGGGGGAGAGTAACTGCCTGGAGGAGCGTGCTAGTAGAAGTCCTTATGAACAGGTGTTAAGACTGACGTTATTTAAAGATGGCTGTAAAAACCAGAAGTGTGTTAGCAAATATGATGACACATTAGATTCACTGTTATGCAAGAAAATGATTTGAGGAGACTAGTATGAGAAATGATAAAACAAGGTTGAGGAAAGTACTGTTGTTCACTTCAAGGATGGGGGAAGAGATGGACGTTTGGCAGTGATAGGGAGGGAAGACCTGCTTGTTAGCATATTGTAGGGTGATTGAACCATGAAGGTAATGGTTGCTGGAAAAGGCAAATATCACTCCAGTGCATTTTAGGATATATTTCAAATAAGGAAGTGCTGATGTCATGGCACAGGTCACTAGTATGGCTTTGTGTTGCTGTTCTTATCAATCATACATGCTGAATTAGGTGTATTTTTCGAAATGGTGTAAAGAAGGAATACCAGGTTCCAAGACATGGGAGATTTATATGGTGGAGACTAAAATTCTGATGGTTTTAACCTATGAAAGCAAAAACTGGATACTGGGTAGGTTTGGGTGCTGTGGTGTTTTGTTTTGGTTTTGAACACGCCAGGGGAGAGGGAATAATATCACAGAAGGGGAAAACTGTGCCCTTGTGATTCATGTATTAATAACTGGTTCTAAATTGGTCACTAATTAATAGAGAATGAGAAGAGAAATATCTCTTACTTTTGAAGCAATGATGAGCAGGATCAACTTTCTCTACCACCTGATTTTTCTATCTTCATTACTCTTAACCACCTGAAATAATTCAAATTCTGAGGATTGCTTGACACGAGAAGTGTTTTCCATTAATTCCTGTGGTTCCCATAAAGCTGTCTTCATCTTTGTTTACCTGTGAAAAAATGCAAGAATATTACAACATTAATTGCAAACATATTCTTCTGTCAGTGCAGCCTCAGATAGTCTGAGAGACTAGTTAGTGTTAGTGAAGTAAATAACAGTCTGTGACACCCTGTTACTTGCGGGCTGTTCTCTCATCTAGTCAAAACTTTTTTCTTTTTTTTCTTCCCCCCCCCCCGGGCATGAATATAGGAAAGCCAGAACTTAATTGCATGTAGCTTTAAAATACATTGATACAATATTCTTGCATATGTGGTGTCAGTGGTAAGTAAAGGTTTGTTATAAATGCAGGGTAGCTGAGAATGCTGAAAGTCTTCCTTGTGGAAACATTTGTTCTATAATAGTTGTCTTGACTTCTTTCCGTAGTGGCCAGCGGCATGCCAGACTCTTGCACGTAAATTACACTTCACAGTTTATGGAAAGAAAAATGCTTCTACGAAGGTTTCTGATTCGGTATGTTTGTACTTCTTTATATCTTAAGTAACAGATCAGATAATACACTTAATGCTTGAGACAGATGAAACAAGCAGGTATTTGGCTTTTAGTGGAGTGTTGTGTTCAAGTACGTAGTGAGATTGAGTTGCTGAAATGCATGGCTTTTTTTAATGATAGTTTCTACCCAAGAGAGTATATAACAGACGTAGCATTCGCTACAAGAATCTATTAAGGACATTAAACCTATATTGCTTGTATCTCCTTGAAACTTAAGTTTGACCTAGCTTGAAATATTTGTGATCGTAACAAACTGATTTATTTTTCCAGATTTCTACACAATATCCAGTAGTGGACCATGAATTCGATGCAGTTGTTGTGGGTGCAGGAGGAGCAGGTCTGCGGGCTGCATTTGGTTTGTCAGAGGCTGGATTTAATACAGCATGTGTTACAAAGCTGTTTCCCACCAGATCTCATACTGTTGCTGCACAGGTGAGAAATGAGGTAGAACAAACATTTAAAAAATACCTGCTGTCAGAAAGCTGGTATGATGTTCATGCATTGAACATCACATTTCAAGGCCATGCTTCCTTTAATAAATATTACGTATTTAGTTGAAACTATTTTGGAGGGCAGTATATGTTTAGATTCCGTTCAGTGCTTTTTCACTGTATTCAGTGTAACTTTGCAATTCATTGTTATGCAAAACAGAACAAAATAAGAGCCGTTGTGTAACTGATAAATTGCACAGGTTTTTCATAGCCACGTTAAATCTGACTTTACTGTATTTCTTGTACACAGAGGCATAAATAGTATGTGATTTTTAACAGAAATGAGGAAAACCTACTAAAACTGTACTTCAAGAATATAATTCCAGAAAAACGCATTTTCATTTTCAGGGAGGAATCAATGCTGCTCTGGGAAACATGGAGGACGATAACTGGAGGTGGCATTTCTATGACACAGTGAAAGGGTCTGATTGGCTGGGTGACCAGGATGCCATACACTACATGACCGAGCAAGCCCCAGCTGCGGTGATAGAGGTGGGACTCACTGGAGTTGATGTCAACTATAATTACTTGATAACACAGACTAGCTTCGAAAGAGAATTCCTTGCTAGGAACATAGTAAAATAACTTGTTGGATTGTTATGCACAGGAGTTTCTGATGCTTGTGTTTGGGTTCAACAGCTGGAAAATTATGGGATGCCGTTCAGCAGAACTGAAGAAGGAAAAATCTATCAGCGTGCATTTGGTGGACAGAGTCTTCAGTTTGGAAAAGGAGGACAGGCTCACAGGTGCTGTTGTGTTGCAGACAGGACAGGACACTCACTGTTACATACTCTGTATGGCAGGGTAAGCAGCTGTGAAGTAGACTTGGTTTGCATTTTTGTATTTGCAATTAATGATTTCCCCCCACCTCTGGAGTTTGAAGGAAAAACAAACAAAACGTGTAGCTGTTCTCATGTCAATGAGGAGTCCAGGGCAATAACTGATAGCAATTCTGCATTTCCTTCCTTCCTGACGCAGTGTGGAAGGATGTAGCTTAGGTGATGCTTGGATTTTGTCAAGAGTATGCAGAAATAGAATAAATTGAAAGATTGTAATTGTAATGGCTCTCATGAAGACAACACGTGTTAATTAGTGTACTCTGATAGCTTTGTGGTCCGAAGTAGTTCTTCACTGTTAATATTTCTGTGTCAGTTAACTAGACCCAAAGAGAATTTAAGTAAACCTTCCCCAAAAAACTTTTTTCAAAAAATCTGACACAACAGCATTGGCGAACTCTGAAAAGAGGTACAAGGCAGTGTTTTCTTTCACTCGTCTTCGAACAGGGAGCAGGGGGAAATGAGGTATAAATGCATGAAGGCCTACTATGCATTTCTGAGCTTGCTCTATGGCGAGTAAATGACTTGTGTTCTAGCATCTGTTTCTATCAATTCTACAACCCATAATTGACGAAAAATTTGGTTGTTTTAAAATGGTAGTAAGCTACTTGAAACCTGAAATTAAATACCTAGTAGCTTATGTTTTTTTATTTACTTAGCAGCTAGCTAATTGCTGTCCTTCAGGTTCACACTGTGTACGGTGCTGCAATACAAATGCTCAGTGTTGTGAAACACTGGTCTGATCCTTGAGGGCATGAAAGAATGTTTGACTTGCTGCCCGCTGCTTCGGCTGGTATACTAGGCTCCCGGACGTGTGTTCTGCTTCTCTGCGAGAGGTTAAATAAAATGTGCTTGTACATGTATCAGGCACCACAGCTGACTAAAGTGTTGCCAAATGCAGAGGGAAATAACAAGCCTTGCTGATTAGCTATGACTTCTCAGCATTAAGTGGTTTGGTAACCATTTGTGTCTCTTTAAGCTAGAATAGATTCATTAGCAAATTTTAATAAAGATTTGTGGGGAAACTGGCTTTCTTGAGAGTTGATGGGGGTGGTTTTTATCCTGATACAGCCCATATGCATTGCCAGTTTTGAAGGGAGGTTACTTTGGTTTCTAGATTGTTCTTAAAGTTCCTTTTTTTTATTTTCCTCCAGTCTCTAAGATATGATACAAGCTACTTTGTTGAATATTTTGCCTTGGACCTACTTATGGAAAATGGAGAATGTCGTGGTGTTATTGCCCTTTGCATAGAAGATGGCACTATACATCGTTTTAGAGCAAAGAACACTGTCATTGCCACTGGGTAATGTAAGGTTTATGATGGACAGAAACAGTAGAGAGTGCTGCTAGTTGGAAGTCTGTGTGTTTGTACATGTATTTGAATCCACAGTGTGGAAATGACATGCTGACTTGAAAAACATAATTTATATGTTCATCTCCCTGCCTCCTTTGATCAAAAGCAATATAATTGAATTCAGTCATTCGCTTTGAAAGAAGGCAGATACTAATTTTATGACCAAGTATAAATGTAATACGAGGTCTAACTTTGAAGTCTAGAACAGTGACATAAAGTTGGAATGTGTAAGAGCAGTATGTGTGGTCCAAATAGTCTTAGATTTTTAAAACGTGCTGTTTAAAACAGACATTGTTGCAATGCTACCAGCATGTGTGTATATCTGTAGGGTTCTGAGTTTCCTGTAGGAAACAGCATTTTTCAAAATTCTGGAGAATCTATTACATTAAGATAGCAACATTGTAAGTCTGTTGTAGGATGAAATTATCAGAAGATGAGTGTAACTTAACATTACTTAATTGCAAAAGTTTGTATGTTTATTAGAATACTATATGCATTAGTCTTTTGGTGCTTATGGCTGTCTCCTATCTGTTTCAGTTTGTAAAATATTTATAAACATATCTGTTGAAGAAAAATACTTAGTTTGGTTGCCTACATAATTTGGCTTTATTGAAGTTGATGCTGTTTTCATACTTTTGTACTTTGAGGTACATACAATATGTAGATTGATATTTCTTCTACTCCCTAAATTGGGAGTATGGGCACTTCTCAGTAACGTTGGAAGCTAACCTATTTGTTTTAGGCTTAAGAATTCACATTTAATACCTAATTTTGCACAAGTAAGTTTTGAAATCTAAGAATATAAAATCAGGGCCATATTGAGGATATAAACCATTGTTATATGCTACTTTTGATAAAACTACTAGTAGTAGTTTGAATGAAGTCTAATGGTATTGGATTGAGAGAACTTTCTGAAGTAACTTTTTTCTGGCAAAAAGGCTTCTGATACTAACCTAACTATCCTGCTTTGGAATTGTTCTTTTTCTTGGACCTTCTGTCACCAGCTGTTTTTCAAATATAGTTGAGCATAACAGGGCAATACCAATTTTGTTTTCTTTTGGTGAACTTCGTACAGCAGATGGCAAAACTTATGCATCTTGCTTATTAACCCTCTGCTCTATTTCCACTATTGTACAAAGAGCATAGTTGAGTGGTATGTTCTGGTGATTTTTTAAAATTTTTGTTTTGACTGCTAATTCTGTTAACTTTTGTGTCCTGTAGTGGGTATGGCCGCACTTACTTCAGTTGTACATCTGCTCATACTAGTACGGGTGATGGCACTGCTATGGTTACACGAGCTGGTCTTCCTTGCCAGGACTTAGAATTTGTACAGTTTCACCCTACAGGTACAGAATATGAAATAATACTTACAACATTATTTTTAATGATTTAAACAGACTTTTTGTTGTTTTAAAATGTGCTCAAGTCAGTTTGCACTTCTCTGTAGCGCTTCATTAGTTCATTAGTTGCTTGTGACAGGTGTTCAGATTGTTTGCAACTGCTGTGGAATGTAAATCTATAAATCTGAGAGTAAAACTTAAAATATGAGAGAGAGGTCTCAGCTGTTCTAATTTAAAGGTCAGTGTTAAATATTTTAAGGTGCTGTCTTTACCATACTAACAGGTTTTATGAATTCCAAGTTGAAACCACTTCACCTGTCTTTAAAATATTAAAGGGTTTTGATACTAGATACAGGAGCAATGGGATGGATGCAAATGTTAGGGAGTTATATATGAGAACTTTTTGTGGAAGTGGGGTAGTTGAAGTAAAGGTATATATTTAGGACTGTAGTTTTAGAGCACAGGATTGGTATTTAAACTGTGGACAACAATGGTCCCAGACTAAAAAGGGAAGATCTGCTTTTTTGGTTGTAGCTAAATAAATGCTGAGTTTTAACTTGCAATAAGTGGTGATTTTTTTAATTGTTCACTTAATTTTACAATGTTATCCTTGTTATATCATGGAGATCCAATGTTCATTTGACTCAGCTAAGGTTTTCCTAGTCAAAGAATCTTCATTGCTTGGAACAAGCAATGGAATTATCAACTGCATGAGTTGGTTAGCATTTTTGTTTTCTATGATGACCAGTGCTGAAGGCTAACAGGTAGGCCTTCCTTCTCTAAAGGAAAAGAAAATAGAGTAAGCTTTCACATTCCACACAATTTGAAGCCATCCTGTACTGCCTTAGCACAGGAGGAGAGGGAACAAACATGAGCAAACTTGCCTTGAGATAATCAGCTTCTGGTTTACTTTGAATCTTGAACAAAATAATTGCTGAAGGTCTACAAAATCTTTATGAAAGTTTCCTTACATATTGCTGGGTGCAGATATCTTCCAGTTCTAATATTTTAGATACCATGTGTGTTCCAAATCAACTTGCTTACCTTCCACGAATAGTGTTTGAAAGGAGTAACAAATTCCTGAGCAGTCTTGGGGGACAGTTACTAGTGGTATGATTATAGGGGAATAAAATGTACCCCTGTAACTTGTTTGCATTATTTTAAGACTATCTTGTTTATAAGCTGTCGAGAGAATATAACATTTGATAGTTATTTTCTTTCTTGACAGGTATCTATGGGGCTGGCTGCCTTATAACAGAAGGGTGTCGTGGAGAGGGAGGTATTCTAATTAACAGTCAAGGTGAAAGATTTATGGAGAGATATGCACCTGTTGCTAAGGATCTGGCTTCCAGGGACGTAGTATCTCGTTCTATGACCATAGAAATCCGTGAAGGAAGGTTAGTTAAATATTCTAATGAAGCTGCAGACTAAATACTTAATCATACCAGACTATATGTGGTACAATAATTCATTTGATAAACACCATGGGAGTGAGCTTTAGTAACTGTTAGCTGAACACTGCATGTAGGGCAAAAATTTTGCTTGTTAATTCCTAATGATACTAAAAGGGAACACAAGATGTTAGGAGTATCCTGTTTGAATTTGGTGTGTCTAGAGACAGTGGCTCAAACAAGTTTAATGTATATGCTCTTACTGGAAGCAATAGAAATAATTTGGTGCTCTGGTCTCTTGAATTATCTTAAGTTCTTACATACTTCTGCAGTAATATAGTGGTTTAATACTTCACTTTCACAATTATTCACTTAAATACTGTGAATTATTGTGAAAAGAAAGCTGGGAGGTGAAAACTACACCTAAATTCTGCCAGGTTGAACAGTCTTCTCAAATATGCTAGATACTCATTTTTGTCAGATAACCTTTGAAAGAATTAGAAGTTAAAATTTTCTCAAATGAAACAAATTGGATTAGAAATACTACTGGTGTTCGCAGAATTCCTGTTATGTGTTCCAATGTTGACTTTTTTTTCTTTTTGGAAGGGGTTGTGGTCCTGAAAAAGACCACGTGTACTTGCAGTTGCACCACTTACCACCACAGCAGCTAGCAACCCGTCTCCCAGGAATTTCAGAAACAGCTATGATATTTGCTGGAGTTGATGTGACTAAAGAGCCCATTCCTGTTCTGCCTACTGTGCATTATAATATGGGAGGTATTCCTACTAACTACAAAGGACAGGTAAGTAATAGATCACTTTTAGGACTTCTTTTTTTCCAGCATAATAATAGAAAATTATTTTCCAAATATAAAAGCGTTAACAATGTTTTTCATAAATGTAAGGATGCTGAATAACATTAGCTTAATAATAATATTATAATAATGATGTCAGAATACTTAACACACACAATCTGGTTTGTTTTTGTAAATAGCTTGAGCCATGTTCCAGCCTATGTGGAGATGGGAGTTCCAAGAAACATCTAAAATGAAGTTACTGTCATGTCTGACAAGAATTTTCTGTTTATTAAGTTGATGATAATATATAGTTGAACAGGGATCAAACTAGGGCTCTATTACAAGCCGTAACTCAAGTTAATGTATATTAATTCTCTATACTTCATGTAGTCTCTACACTAAAGCAGATTCCTTCAGCTCATACTAGTTAGAAGTCAATGTGGTGGTGTCAGCTGAATTTTTCTGTTTCAGTGCATTGTACTTGTTAATTTTTTAATGTAAAATTTTGCCTTAAAAATGTGTGCAGATCAGACTTTCTTCCTGTGCTTTTTTGACTCGCTGCAGAATTGTGATGAAGAGTACATGGTTCTGTTTCATAAACATGACTGTACTTATATAAGCATCTGTATTTACATAGTATTACTACTTACCCATTAGAACTAAGGTATTTATGGTTTTAGAGTTGGAGAAAACTTTAGATTTCTGTATTTCATCCTTACATGCACATGGCCTTTGCAAATAAGGTTTGCACTGTTACAGACTGTTTAAGAAATGAATATTAATTGACTGTCTGAAATGTTAGGTGATTACACATGTGAATGGTGAGGATAAAGTGGTACCTGGTCTATATGCTTGTGGGGAAGCAGCCTCTGCATCTGTCCATGGCGCAAATCGACTTGGAGCAAACTCACTTCTGGATTTGGTGGTATTTGGTCGTGCTTGTGCCCTTACTATTGCAGAGGCGTGCAAGCCTGGTAAGTCTTGCAGTTTGTCTCACTTTTTTAGAGACATTTGCCATTATGATTACATTTCTGCCCAACACAGTGTTGTTGCTACCTAATTAAAATTCAGAACGCTAGACACAGACTCTTATTTGTTAGAAAAGGCAGAAATCAGTGTTTATGCTTTTTACAGGCATGTTCTTTGCGATGCAAATGCTTGTCATTAACATTTGCTTTGTGAGGTGATCTTCTTAAAACTAGATCTGGGTGAATGCTATTGGCAAAAACAGTTGAGATTTTTCACAAACTAGCAAAACAGAATATTGAATACGAACACTGACTTCTCTACATCCTGCACTGCATCTTCTACGTCAAAATGTAGTCTGTCTTACATTTGGCACTTTATTATAGTGGAATTTGCTGCCACCTTGTTGATTTATAAGGTGGACTGCCTATGGAAATGATAAGAGATAGATACTAAAAATTGTAACATCTTATCCCCTGTATGTGCATTATCACTGCTGAATGGTATTTTTAAATAATCTGGTTCAGCAGCAGTTACTGAGCTGGAAAAACAAACAAACAACAAAACACTGTAAGAGGCAGTTGTATTGCCAGAGCAGCTCAAGTCCAGAAGTAGTCATCTGTTTTCTCATTGCTTTAATGCCTAAATTAATAAGATTGTTTTTTCAGTCTGACTCTGCACAAAGTGCACAGACTAATGGTTCCTGATGGAATCAGCTTGGATCTAGAAAGGTCTATTGGCTCTGGTTTTGTGCAGACATTTATTTGGATCAGTCTTTCTGTGGCTCCTTTGAGTTTGAAGTTGCAGGAAGGTTTTTATTAGTCTGAATGCAAAGCTACACGAGAGATGAAGCATGCTGGTAAGATGATGTGCTTGATTTGTTACCCAGTAACAGATGGGTTCCAGTATTAGAGGTAAGATGCAGAGCTCACGTGTAACTGCCAAGCTTATTCACTGGTCCCTTAACAGTCCAAAAGAGGGTGGGAGCTTTGGGGGTGAGGAGACAGGGAAGGTATAGGAGGTGGTGGTAAGGAGCCACAAGCTTATTCCATAGTTTAGAAGGATTTGCATCAAGTGTTGTTTTTAAGGAATTAACAGCAGAATTTAGCCAAACCTATAAATTCCCTAGTAACTGTCACAGGAAAGAATGTGATTCATATATTCTACTGGGAACTCTATTTTTAAGTGTATGGATATGATTGGTGTGAGTTCAGGAAAGTTACAATTAACCAGTACCTCAGAGGAAGAAAAGAGATTGTGTTTTAGTTTAAATTTGATTTTTAGTAGTTGCTAGTCTATGAAACTGCCAGAAACCAAAACCAAACCCAACCTACTAAACTTACTGAAACTTTCTTATTAGGAGAGACAGTTCCCTCCATTAAACCAAATGCTGGTGAAGAGTCAGTTGCTAATCTTGACAAATTAAGATTTGCTAACGGAACCATAAGAACTTCAGAAGTGCGACTTAACATGCAGAAGGTAAGCCTGGTGAAGCTTTCAAGTATAAGGTGGGAGAAGCTGCAAGCAAAGGAGGTGGTTTGGTCACTTGCGAAGTACGCTTCAGAATTTGCTTTTCAGAAGTAAAAAGCAGTGTGAAAAGATTGTGTGTGGTAAAGGCTGTATCAGTTTTGTTAGTTTTTTCTTCCCTTCATGGTTGTTCCTCTTGGGTAGTTTACCTACTATATAATAGAGTGGGGTTTCCTCTGTTTGGGGTGAACAGGTTTTTTCTTTTTCTTCAGGTTGCAGACAAGTCTGAAGACAAAGCAGCTCTATATCAAGCTCTGTTGGAACTACTGAAGTTATGTGGGATATTATGCATATGCAGCATATGAAACTGATTTTGTTTTACTGTCTTGCAGACAATGCAAAACCATGCTGCTGTATTTCGTACTGGTTCTGTACTCCAAGAAGGCTGTGAAAAACTTAGCCAAATTTATAGTGATCTGGCTCATCTAAAGACATTTGACAGAGGTAATTTGATAGCAAAGAATATACTTTTGCCAGAGTACTCTCTGGGAAAAGTGGTTTTGTTGTTTTTTTTTCCTTTGGTAAATCTTCATACATGTTTCTTGAAACTTTGGCTAAAGACTCTGACCATTTTGAATCTTTTGAAATATTTTATAGAGCCCTACTTGCTAAACATGGTAATCGGTAAAGTACTTGATCTTACTGGTCATTTTCTAGTTGCATACTCTTTCAAAGAAGCAGAGACTGAAATCAGATTTAACTGTATGAGGTACTAACCGCTGTTCTCTCAGATCACGATGTGAAGTTGTTCAAATACTAAGATGAACTTTTTAGTATCTTCTGAAAAGGCCAGGGAGTTGCAAAAAGGTGGCAAGGCTATTCATAAGCTGACCACTCAGTTTTCCTTCTCCAGCTGAGCAGATGGCACTGCATATAGATACTGCCATGTCTTGCAGTGTATCTTAAGAGAACTTGGTTAATTAAGTACAACTGATGATGTACCTTTTATCCACTTATGTTGTGTATTTCTAACTACTGCTATTGGACATGTATCCTAACATGAAAGTAGAATTGGCTTTCTTGGACAGCTCTCACCAAGCATCAAGAAAAGTGTTACAATATCTTAGAATGTAGGGATCAAAATGAAGATACAATCATGTAAGTGAACTTGGGTCCACCTTGGAGATACTTAAATGAAGAAGAACCTTTATAACTAGCAGGTTTTTTTTTTCCTTTCCCTGAGAGTGGGAAGGAAGGAAAAGCCCTGTTGTCTGGTTCTGCCAGGGATCTACCATCTAGCTAGATCTTGTGATCCGAAATGAGGTATGGGGACTGAGTTGTAGGTACAATACAAAGCAGGCAAGAATCTATGGTGTAATTTTGTCTCAGTAGTACACACACAACAGGGACACCTGGTAGAACTACTGCATTTTTCTAAGATTCATTATGCTTGTTAGGGTGTAGGAATCATTACTGAGCCTTGCAGGCAATAGTGAGTAATTCAGTATTGCAGGGTACTATGAGTGTAGTAGGTAGAGCATTGGCTAGTTCGAGTCTAAGTATTAGCAGTAGGACAGAAGTAAATTGAGGAATAACTTGTTTGTAGAACATCTTTCATGGTATTTTAATATTTTACTAGGTATTGTGTGGAACACTGACTTGGTGGAAACCCTCGAACTGCAAAACCTGATGCTTTGTGCTTTACAAACCATTTATGGTGCTGAGGCTCGCAAAGAGTCTCGGGGTGCTCATGCCAGAGAGGACTATAAGGTATAAATATTTTCTGTGACCTGGATGTAGTATTGAATTTCCTTGTTATGTGTCCTCAGATGGATTATTTGAAAGTTGTGATTTCTTCTAAGTATAGTCTTCAGAGTCTTGATTTAAGATTAGTGTAGTATTTGTTTGGGGTCCCATCTGCTCTTTCATCTGTTCTTAATTGTTTATATATAAAATGACCAATACATGCAACATTGGGTAACAATCTTGAGAGAACAGTAGTTCCATGTGTGCATCCAAATGATTAGAGAGGTCTAAAGCAGGACTATAGTAATAAGGTCATGAATACATAAACAGGACTTCAAGCAGAATAATTGTTCTATGCAAGGAACATTACCTTAAATACTGAGGCTTAACAAGGGCTTTAAAATTTGACATGGGCAATGTTAAGATAAAGCTTGCTGGCTATTAGGAGACGCATTGTTTTACAGTTGTAATTGGAATGCAACTAATCATGTGATCATAAAGTAATTTGCAGATGCAATTTCTGGTCTATACTAACCTAATTTTATCCTCAGTTTCGGATAGATGAGTTTGACTATTCTAAGCCACTCCAAGGCCAACAGCAGAAGCCATTTGAAGAGCACTGGAGAAAGCACACCCTTTCGTATGTGGATGTCCCATCTGGGAAGGTAAGTTGAGCCAGGTACTTGAGGGTCTTTCTCACTGTCAACAGACAGCTGCTCTTATAGACAGCTGTTGATATCATGATAATACTGCAATTGATTGTCACCCTCTGAGGTACCTGAAATAGTTTAGAGAACTTAAAGCAAAAAAAAGGGAACGTTTATTTTGTTGTTGAACAGCAGGCATAACTGGGAGAAGTTATTGTTGGTCTTTGGGAAGTGACTTTGTGATTTGAGTTGGAATTGTTTTTCCCCTTGTATCAGGGTAGTTGAAAAGCTTTTTTCTTTTCCTCTGATGGTGGCAAAACCTGTTGTTGGTGTTTAGCACAAAGTTTTTATGGTATTTCAAAGACAGAACTGAAATCTGACGCTGTAAAAATCTTGAGTGTTGTTTTTTGTATCCCATTCTCTGAATCCTCTTCGTTTCCTCTCCCCCGGTTCCAGCTTCCTTGAATCTAGTTTGAGAACAAGTGTGAAAACTTCACTTCCTGAATAGCTGCTGTGGCCAGAAAGATAGAGTGACACAATTCTGTCTCCTTCCTAACTGATCCATTGGGTTCTCCAAGACTTCCCTGGCTTAAAGAACTACGAACTAGCAATCTTAGCCAAAATTCACTTTTGTCCAAAAGGCCATTTGAAAGTAGTAGTCTTCTGATACCATTTCTGGTCAGGCTTTGCTTTTAAGGAATTCAGTCAGTGGTAACTTAGTGGAACTTAAATGTTCCTTGTAGGTTACGAACTGTTCATTTTCTATGGAAGAAAAAGAATGATGGAAAAATTAGGTTAACATCAATGAAGTCATTCAGTTATCCGTGTTATTCAGTCATTCCTGTTAGCTAGGCTGTCTTGTTTAGATACAAGAGATTGGTTTGTCTTAGAGTTCTTTGTCCTCTCTTCCTTTAGGTTAGCTTGAAATACAGACCTGTGATTGACAGAACTTTGAATGAAGAAGACTGCTCAACTGTCCCACCTGCTATTCGCTCATACTAGTAACTTACCCCCTCTGGGGGAGGACTGCAAGTTAAACATTAGTGTACATAAGCATAGCACAAGCAAATCAAAATAGTATTGTCACTACCAATTAATGGAAAGTGCTGAGTAAACTTTTCTCCAGCTTGTATTCTGCTGTGGCTTACTTGTACAATTATGAAAATGGAATGCAGGACAGCTTATGTTCTTTCACCCATCTGTCAAAACTGACATGGGAAAACACAAAATGTGTCTAAATAAAGTGATTAGAAGTCTTGTATTTGTATTTGTTTGAATATGCTGTTATGTATATAATTGCAATGCTTTTATTTTGAATGTATAGTTATTTCCATATTTTAAGAACAAGAAGTGCATTGCAATACTTCTAGGCAAGATTGAGATGCTGGATTTTATGATACGGGGACTTAAAATCGAGCATCATAATTGCTGATTGTAAGTAACATGAAAGAAAAGAAAATGATGCACTAGTAATGGTAACTTTGTTTTTTCTAAAGCTAAAATTGTAAAAATTATGGTACTGTTGCTTTATTGAAGGAAAAAAGGTACTTCTACTCCAGTTACTTCCTCCAAAATATACCATGAACAGAGTATAATCTTAATAGCTAATCTCTACTATCTCTGGAACTTCTTATGGTGTGTCCTGTGTATTTCCTAGACTGTCTTTTCTCTTGGAGGAGCCAAGGGGCTGTTTTGCAGAAGACTTACTTTACTCGAACTTAGTGTGCTTTAGTGCCAAGATGTAACTTGTAAGGCATCAACAGAGCAGTTTCTAGCAGCATTTCTGTGAATAATTCCCCGTTCTTGGAGGACTGAGGTGTAACTATGCAGACTGCAACTGAATGGAGCATTTCTTAATTTTTGACATTTTTGTTTTCTCAGCTGCTGACTGTTGGCTGTTGTTGGAAAAAATGAATGTTGGAAAAACTGAAATGTTGGAAAAATTGAATACACTACGTTTCGCTCCTGTAGTGTTTCTGCACTTTGCAAGGGCGTTGAGGCTGGGCTTGGAGAAATGTAGCATGTGGAAGCACCACCCTTGCAGGGGCAGGAGGGGAAGAGGGGCCTGTGTCTTGAGTTTGCTTTTTTTTACAGAAAGCCCTGACGGTTGTTAAGGGGGGAGGAGATAATGTTTCATGCCTCTTTAAAAAGGTTACAATAAAGGAGAATGGGCTCATACCTCCTTTCCGTCGTCTGGAGCCTGCTGTTCCAGCAGCTTCCCCGCTGCCCTTCGCACCGGGGGGGGAAAACTTTTTTCAGGCCGGACGGGTCTGCCCTGCCGGAGGGAGCGGGCAGGGGGCGAGGGGCAGCGCTCAGCTCGCCGCTGCGCAGGCGCCGGCCCAGGCCCGGCCGCCGAGGCGGCTCCTCCGGGGCTGAGCCCGGCTCCCGCCCCGCCCGCGGCAGTCGATTGGCGCGGCGGAGCCTCTACGGTGATGGACGCCCCTGCCACCTTGACGCTTGTCCGGGGCGGGCCCGCTCGCTCTCCCCTCCCCGCGGCCGGCCCTCCGCGGTGCTCCCCGCCGCCGTCACCATGCACCGCTCACTCTGCGCCTGCCGCCGCCTCGGCTGCTCCGCCGGCCTCCTCGCGCGCCAGCCGCCTCCGTGCGCCCCCGCCGCCGCCCGCTGGGGCCCGCCGCCGCGCGCCGCCATGGTGAGCGCCCCGGCGCGGGGAGGGGGGGCGGGGGGAGCGGTGACCTCTAACTGCCGCTGCCGCCGTGGCTCCTCCCCCTGCGCCCGCCGGCGCTCGCGACCCTCCGTCGGCCCCCCCGCTTCTCACCGGCCGCAGAGGGGAGGGGGAGCGGTCACGCGCTGCCCGAGGGAACAGCGGCCGCCGGCAGGGCCGGGCCCGGGGGCTTTGGTCCCGTGTGTTCCCCCGTGGGGAGGGCGCCGGCAACGGCACCGGGAAGACGTTGCCGCCATCCCCGGTCAAGCTTGCGCGGCCGTTTCCCTCTTCCGCCGGGGAGGCTGCGGGGCTTGTCCCCGCCCGGCGCCGTGCGGCCTGCAGCGGAGTGCCGGGGGCCGGCTCGGCCCCCGCTCGGCAGCGCTGGCGCACCCGGATTTGCAGCCCCGAGGGGGTGGTATCTGCAGCGCGCAGCGGCCCGGGTGCACTGCCCAGGGATGGGATTTACGTCGTGAGCGCGGCTGTTAGCTGCCTCAGCATGGCGGGGAGGGAAGGGGAGGCATCAGGCCAGGTAGCCGGGAAAGGTGTTACTGCAGGCCCTGCTGTGACAGAGTTTTGGCATGCAGCGGCTTCTTCCACGGAAATTTCAGGGCCTTTCTTAGAGCTGTTGAGGTACAAATAAGAAAAAGCTGTATCCACAGAAATGGGGGCATCTGGAAAATCTTTGGGCTGCCTGAAAACTAGGGAGCTTTCAGCAGAAACTGCCTGGGACCTCTTGCAGGCATCCTCAGTTATTGCTCAGGTACAGTCAGTTGGCTGTCAGGCTGAAACGTGAGTGGGACTTGTTTGTTGTACGTGGCTTAATGTAGAAATGAAAATGCTGTTCAAATAAGGAACTCTGAATCTCAGTACTAACTACTAGGAAGCTGCATGGAAACCTCAGTCTCAGGTGCATCACTCTAAGTTCACTCCTAAAAATAAGGAGGTAATGTGAGACTGTTGGAAGAATTCCAGCAGAAAGTGGGGTGTTTAGGTTTTGATGCTTTTAATAAAATTCACTAGAACATTCGTTCCCAATCTGTGATACGTATTAAGGTATAGAAAATAGCATAAAAAACCCAAGCTTCCAAATAAGTGAATAAACTGTATGGTGAATGAAACGTACCTGTATAAGAAAGTCTGCTCCGACACAGGTTGTGTAACTCATAAAGCACTGGCCTATGAGATAGTTCCCTTTTTTGTCCCTCTTTTGTGGCATCATGCAAGAAACACATTATAGATCATGGTCTTCATTTACTTGCTGAAGACCCAGTATTTAAGAAGAGCTGCAGTCTTACAGGGAACATACGTGTTTTGATCTTTGTCTGTCAGAAATATGATCTGTCCTATAAATATGCATTATTAGTTGCTTGAGTTTAAATAACAGCAGTAGTTATAGCAAAATGTCCCTCAGTTAATTTGGAACTCAAGCAACCCTTGAATTCTTACAGGAAAACTTTGTGTGTTTGTATTTCTAAAAGGAAAATGTACAAAAAATATACCAAAGAGTATTTAAATTAAAAACAACCCCACCACTTTTTGATGTTTGCAGAGATTTTTCAGCAGCAAGATTTGTTTTGGAACACCTTGTGTAGACACAAATGTGCATGTTGTCCTACGGTATGACTATTGTGTTGCCTTAACTAAATTGCACAAGATGTTTTAAATAGAATTGTGGTCATAATGTTCTTTCCTTCTTCGGCTGAATGTTGTAAAATATTTGGTTTTGGTTTTTAAAGAGTAAATTTCAGAATTTGTGACTCAATTGGTATTACAAAGGAGAAACAATGCTTAAAAATGGAAACATTCATCTGCTAAAGGAGAGCGGTTGAGCACAAATTTAATTTTCTGCTGGCCTTTAAAGATTGGTTTTGCTGTGCTAAAAATGATGATTCTTTGAACTGAAATACTAATATCCAAAAGTTGCTGCATCCTTAAATCAGAATGTAATTTTCCACGGGAAACATTATAGCAGCAGTTCTGCCATGTGAATATCTCCAGTGCGTTATGGTGCAATCGGTTGCAGCTGATTCGTTCCCTGCAACAAGGCAAAGGTACAGTTATGTTTGCCTAACTCTGTCAGCTTTGGACTATGGGTTCTTGGGATTTTGAGGGGCAGAGCACACATTGTCAGGCTTCCAAAAAAAAATTGTTTTGTAAAGGTGAGGAATAGTAGCTCTGAGCTGAGACTTGCTGTAGCTATGATGGAAACTAAGTGGGCAGAGGAGTTTGCCTTGGCTTATGGCAGAGTGGCTCGGTCTCCTGTGGCCCACTGGTGCGGGAGTAGAGGGTTGACACAAGCAATCTGCTGTTGTGCCATTTTACAGCACGTTCCCTAGGGCAGAGAGCGACTGCAGAAACCGCATTAGATATGGGAACTGGGATATAAAGCCACTCAAGAGGGTGAATTCCATCTAAGGAGTGGGAGAAGCATGTTTTTTACATTAAAATTCAGACAGTGTATTCTGCAGGCTGCTACATTAGTCCAAAAGTAGTGATGAAGTTAGTTTAGTTACTTTTAATATGTATGAAAAAAATCACTTTCCTTTTTTCCCTAGTGTTACTTTTTACTCTGTTAATCAGCAAATGACATTCAGCTTAAAGCAGTTTACCCTGTTAACTTCACTGGAGTTTGTGAATATGTGTAACGTGGAATTGGCTAGGGAAGTAATTTTTTTTACTAACAGGATTTATTTGTTACAAGGTACTTGTACGAGGAGATATGATCCTATTTACCTTTGTTTCACCATTGTTGACACGGGAATTATGTAAGTTTGAGGAATCAATTGTGCAACTGCTAGCTTTTTTGTCTAAAAGTTTATAGGTAGTTTAACTTTTTTATATTGTTTGAGTATGGATACTTCTGGTGATTGAACCACAATATCAAGAGCTGGGCTTGGAGGTAGAATTGGTTCTGCTTATCCTGCTCGAGGAAAAGCATGACATTCTCTGCTTACATGAGGTGTCCAGATAGCAGAAGCAGGGATTTCAGAGACCGTGCATCAATGATATCTACTGTTGGAATCTTAGTATGTGCACACGTACAGTAACAAGCATCCTCATTAAACACTTCTTGGTGGGAAGATAGTAAATAAGTGCTGACTGTATTCTGTTTCTTGTTAGTATGTAAGTGAGTGCTAAGTGATTAAAATAGGATAAAGAGGATTAAAGAACATAGGAATGGCATACTGGTCCACACTAAGCTTTGTATTCTTCTGGGGTTGGTGTCTGGGAGAGCATCAGCCAAAACACAAGGTGCGGGGAGTGGGACAGCAAGAGCTAACCCTTGCTGTTTGTGGGCTGGGCTGCAGTTTCTGTTTGATCACGTGTACCACCTACTCTGCAAAAGTGCCCTAAGTGAGCGGGACTGGTGTCTCCCGTACGCCACGGCTGGAGTACCTAATGGCAGAGTGTCTCCACCTGGCTGGGAATGCCACTTAGGAGAGTAAAAAGGCTGGAACTATCACCTGCAACTTGCCGTCCACGGTGATACAGACCTGGACAGGCTGCTGCAGAAAGCCAGTGTTGCTGGAGAGGGTGTTCTGCCCAATACCCAGCTGTGCTCCTGTCCCAGAAGACTAAGACCCACCAAGCAAGGAGCAAGTAAAACAGACCAAGAAAATAGAGGAACAGTCTGACTTCAGAAGTGGACACCTAGGGAAGAAAAAGAACTGTGCAAACATACACGATTCTTTCCTGTTACGCTGACCCAGACTCCTCGTTTTCACATCAGGGGATTTCCTGAGTCTGTGGTTTGTCTGTATAATAACCCAGTTTAGATCTTGCTTCCAAGTGCTTATCTCGCTTTCCCTGAACTCCTGCGGGCTTCTTGCTTCCGTAGCATCAGCTGGCAAGGAATTTAATCTGTCTGCCACTTGTGTGAAGAGCTGCTTCCCTTTGCTGGCTTTGAACCTGACTCCTACTAGCCCAATGTTATGGCTCCTGTTTCTTGTTTTGGAAGAGAGAGCAGCTAACACCTATCGCCTGGCTACTGATACTTTTATTGACCTCAGTTTTCCTTCAAACCCCAAGTTGTCTCTTTTCTGAATGAAAAAGTTAGCCGCCTTAAGAAAGCTGTTCCCTACCTTAGGCCTTATTGCCTTTCTTTGAACTGTTTCCAATAATACGCTTTGGATGAAAGAACGAAATCTGCACAAAGACTTCAAAGTGCAGATGAACCCTCATGGCACAGCGATGTTTCTTCTTGTATCCTCTGCTTTTCTTAACAGTTCCTAACATTTGATTTTCTTTCACTGCGCTGCAATGCTGACTTGATGCTCATTGCAGGGGGGTTGGACTAGATGACCTTTAAAGGTCCCTTCCAACCCAAACTACTCTGATTCTATGATAGAGCTATCCCAAGGACTCACCCCTGAGGGTCATGGATAGGCCAGAGCCTAGCATTGTATAGGTATATATTCTGCCTATGGAGCTGGGATTGTTTTACTCCATCTATGATTAAGAATTAAAAAAGACTTCTTCCCCTTCCTGAAGACTCTGCAAGAAGGTAATCTCTTTTGGGGAAGGATGAACATCTTTCTCAAAGAAAATTGGGATTTTGCTGACCAAAGCGTGGGGAGAGGAAGAGTGAACTGCTCTTGCTTCCTGTCCAGTCCCATAATCTTTGTAGAGCTGTGTGTGAATGTGATCACATCATCACAAATGAATGGGTTGTTTCACAAAAAGTAAAGATTTACTTTTTAGTTGGTGTAGGTCAGCTAAAATTAATTTACTTCTGGCTGTGTTAGATAATAATGCATGCTAGGTGTTTATGTGATACAAAAATATTGCCTTACATGAATATTGCACAAAATATAACTAGAGGTAGTTTCTTCCTGTTGCGCAGCTAGGGCAACTGTGTTCCTGGTTTATTAGGCTTAAAAAGATAATCAGTTGTCAGTAACTTGGTACTGAATTAGTCAGTTGCTCCCTTCCAGTATTTTTATTCTGTCCCACGTGCAGTGTGGATTTCAAATAGTGATTGTGTTACATGTACGTTGCCTGGGCGGATGCCACCTGAATTCTTACCATACTAGTTCTTCAGTTTGGTTTTAAAAAACACCAATTCTGTAAATTGTAAGATAAGTTACTAATTGAAAAGAAGAAACTGAGTCTTTTGTCAGGATGATGTGTTTCATACAGTGGACAGCCGAGGTCTTAAGTCTTCCAGTGCTGCCTGTCACCAGTGGGTCTGGTAGGCTACATAATGTTAGTAGTTGTGACTTCTAGTGAGACAGGTGCTCCAACTGGAAAAATGTCTTATTTTTCTGATTACATCTTCAAAGTTACCTATGACTAGCTGTGTGTCTTTGTTTTGGGTTTTTCCCCCTTCTTGCACATTTTTTCTTAACTGTGTCTGCTTTCAAAAAGGTTGTGCTGTTTACCAGTGTTTGAAATACATTTTTTTCCTTTTCCATAGTCCACTCAAGAGGCTTTTAGGATAGAATACGATACGTTTGGTGAATTGAAGGTCCCAAGTGACAGATACTATGGTGCCCAGACCGTAAGATCTACAATGAACTTCAAGATTGGAGGTGTTTCAGAAAGAATGCCAGTAAGTCATTTAAAGCTGTGTTCATTTTTTTCTCTTTAAGTATGTTTTGGATGTGAGAGCGAATACCTTCTTTTTAGACTTTTGCTGGGAATATGAGCAACTTGGAGTTTTGAAGTTAGAAATTCCATGGCAAGATATTGTTCTGTGGTAGAAATATTTTTTGTTGCATTTGAATAAATTGAATGTTGCTTTTGAATAATTATTTTATTGTATTGCTTAATTTTTTTTTTAATAACCAGGATGAATAGAAATCTATCTTTCATTTTTCTGAAGATGAAAGACTGAATGGAATAATTTGTTTGCTATAGCATTAGGCAGTTTGTTATTGAATATGTTCAGTGTAGCATGAGTTGATACAAAGTTACTTTTTCATGTGAAGCTGTGCATGAGCATTAGTGTGTACACACTTTGTCATGCACTGGTTTTGCATGTACTGAAACATATGTCAGTTTGCCCTCAAAAAGGCTATTTTAGAAAAAGAGCCCGTTCTCCTTTTCTGTGCATTTTATTGCATGTAATCTTTTTCAATATACAAAGCATACCTGGACTTACAGAGAAAGAATGAGCTGTGTTCTGCTTTCTGGACTGCTTGGATAAATATTACTGTTAATGGGAGCACAGGTCATGTGACCTGATTGTTCTTCGGTTTGGTTGATGGGCTACTCCTGGATTTAAGTTCAGAAGTTTGGTTTAGAACTAGACCTGCACTATAGGTTCCTAAAATGTCCTTTGGGGGGAAAAATTACATATTTAAACTTACTCTTGTGTCTCAGGTTCAAGTTATAAGGGCTTTTGGCATCTTGAAGAGAGCAGCTGCTGAAGTAAATCAAGATTACGGTCTCGACCCAAAGATTGCTAATGCTATCGTAAAGGCAGCAAATGAGGTAGGAACAAACTGTTCAAAATACTAGAACTATCATTGTATTTTTGTTAGTAAATTTTGTTTTCAGATTGAGAAATCATTTACTTAATATAATGTTTTACTATTTTACTTTTTACATTTATAGAAGTGACAAAATGTTCAAATACATTTTGATACTTAAGTTATAAAAACAATGTGATTTTTCCCCTCTATTAAGACTACTCATTACTTGCATAGTGTTGACTCTTACCAGATGAACAATGTAAAAAAACCTAGGAGGGAAATGGAATCTCGGTTTGTTCAGCTAATGTGAAGTCTGACATGTCAAGCAAAGCTTTTTCGTTTTGGAAGTCTCCAATCTGTTAAGCAATTGCATCTTGGTAATGTGAAGACCATCTGCAATCTGAATAGTTTCTCTGTTACTAGTCTATTTCCTCTTCAGACTTAAGCTTACTAGTAAATGTGTGCTTTTTAAGTATCACTTTTATAGCTAAAGAGGACATGATGTGACACACAGAGGCATCTCCTCTTTCTCAGGATAAATGCCACCTAAGTGCACAGAGTTTTGAATGACCATTATTTGAGGTATGGTAATATCAGGTGTGTTGCTTTGTGTAACTCAACAGATTATTTACCTAGAAGCATTGTTTTACAGAGCTTTCTTGTTCTGACTAGCTTCAAAACATTTCAGTATTTGCAGAAGCCTTATCCTCTTTCTGCCAGCTGTAGCACTGTAAGTCCCAAGACCCAAGAGCTTTGGAGAACTCCAGAATATGTCCAGTCTCTGCTTGTGGTTTCTAGGGTTCTCCTAGGTAAAGGTGGATCAGAAGTTTTGGTGGCTAAAGGCTACTTAGTTTAGATTCATGGGTTCTGAAAGATGTTTGGGGCTTTTTTGTTGTGTTTTAAAAACACTCCTGCAGTAATAGTCTTTCCCTTACCTCCAAAATAATTTTCTAATATAACTGAAAAAGAAAGAGAGACAGCAAGGAACCAAGTTACTCTTGGAGGTGGGAACTTTGCCCCTGGATAAGATGGGAAATAAGATCCTTCCCTGAAAAGCATAATTCTAGGGGGACTGATGTATCCTGATAATCTGGAGATAGTTATATAGTCTCAGAGTTGTGACAACAGATCCTTTGCTTTGCATTCTCAATTTTTCTGAGGCTAGTATGCATGGTGGTGATATTTCTGAGCACGGGTTTTGATACTATCACAAACACACATTTAGAATAATCTCTAAATGCATGTAAGGTTCAACAGGCTCCAAAAAATGTAGATCAAACAGGAGAGTATTTGTACTTGTTGTTCTGTTTTGATTTGAGATAGTAGTTGTCATAGCCTACCTACAGAAGATGTAAGTTGGTATAGGCATTTTTGACTGATCAGGACCTTGTTCCCATGGGTAATCAGCAAGTCAGTACGTATGAATCTTTTTAAGTCCATGTGATTCTCTTACTTGTTTATATGTGTAACATATTCAGTTACAGTTCAGGTACAGTAAAGACAGTCATGAGTCCTTTTTAGGCACCTCTCAATTTAAAGCCATGTAGGTCCAGGGCGGTATTAGGGAAAGCTTGCCTTACAGGAAGAAGGTGTTTGATACCAGCAACCATCTGCTGGCTCATTGTGTTGATGCAAAATCTAATGTCCACAGGTATAAGAGGTCTGGAACTTCCCTGTATGAAATTTATTTCTGGAGAAATTTCAGAGTCCAGTCTTGCAGATATCATGTACTGCATGTGCATGACAGATGACCTTTGGCAAAAACACTTCTCTTTGCCATAAGGAATGGACTTCTGAATGCCTCTAATTAATGCCTCTAACTAATCTTAATGACATTTTTAATTGTTCTACGAACATAATTCTTTTTATAAAAATCTTCAGATATTAAAGCCAGGAGGAGAGTATGTGATGTTATGTTGGTGGCGAATGAGTTGACATGAGTATTCTAATACCTTCCCCTTGGTTCTGTTAGCAGTGGAGCTATGAAAATGCAGCAATAAAATTAATCAGATTAGAAAAATTGGGACCCAGAATTGTCTTGTGTAAAGACTGAGAAGAGACAAAGTACCACAGTCAGGGTTTTCTATAGTAACCGCAATGCAAAGCATGCTAACAAATGAATTTGTGTTTAAGAATTCAGCATCTCCAAAAAGCATAGCAAAAGTTTTTGCTCTTTTAATGTCTGGTATTACATCAAACTCTCTTAATTATTCTGGTATAAATTCACAATTGTTATATGTAAATTTATAAATATAATGGAGAATATTATTTGAATTATAGCGATAAAATTCTCAAGTTTATGATTTTTTTTTTTTGTTCCAGTAGAACAACTTTTCTCTCTCTTTTTCCATTATAGGTAGCTGAAGGAAAATTAAATGATCACTTCCCATTGGTGGTGTGGCAGACTGGGTCTGGAACTCAAACCAATATGAATGTCAATGAAGTCATCAGCAATAGAGCTATTGAGATAATGGGGGGCAAACTGGGGAGCAAAAAGCCAGTACATCCGAATGATCACGTTAACAAAAGCCAGGTCATTATACTTGTATTGTACTGCTTTTAATGTCAAAAGTATGTTTTTTAATTGTGAATTTTGAATTCTCGTATAGCCACTGTTTAGATTTCAAAAAAAAAAAAAAAGGGAGTTTTGTGTGCAGCCTGGGCAGCAATTTTCCAGGTTTTTCAGTTTAAATGAACTTTAAAATGTTGGTCAGTGACAGCATGAGTTTTTTAGATTAAAAATTTTGAACTCATTCATGACAGATGAATTCACACATGATGTAGTGGGCAGACACGGCCTGGTGACAGCTACTGCTACTGAGTCAGTCAGAAGTTAAATACAGATCCAGTTTATAAAGGTTGGATACTTACAACTGTTATCTCCATAATGCATTACATAAAGCATGTAGAAAAAATAATAAAATGGCTAAAATCCTGTAATGGGTAAGTTTTCCCCAAGGATCATGGTAGATCTTTTTATTATACTTCACTCTTAATATTTCCTTCAGATTAACTGAAGTTTAAACCACTGACTTGGTTATATCCCTTGCTGATCTTTTGTGTTTACTCAATATCCTGGGCACTACGGATTTAACATTATCAAAGCAACACATAGGTGTTTTAAAGTCACCTACAATTCCTTTAAAATCATCCATCCATCTCTCCAGTCTCTCATAACTACTATAGTAATTCTTTTTTTTGGTCCCAGTGTTGTTGTGAACAATCTACTCAAGCTAACTTTCTGTGGGTATAGTTATAAAAAGTTGATTTTATCAATAAGGTGCTGGACTGGAATTTGTAAGATTTGATTATTCCTGCAGATTGACTTGTGGAACGTTCCTAAGTTGCTTACTCTTAGTTTAGTTTCTTCTTGTTTATAAAATAAAGAGCATAAAGCCACACATGTACCTCTTACAGCAAAAATGGTGAGAAAAGCTTGTAAATAAATTTCTTGAACTTCCTTCACAGAGTTCAAACGACACTTTCCCAACGGCAATGCATATTGCTGCTGCCCAGGAGGTTAATGAGGTGTTGTTACCTGGACTAAAGAAGCTACAGAATGCACTTGAAGCAAAATCCAAAGAATTTTCCCAAATCATAAAAATAGGACGCACTCATACACAAGATGCTGTTCCACTTACGCTTGGACAGGTAAAAGAAAAACAACAAATTATGCATTTGTTTGGAAAATTCATGTAAATATATTGGAGGAAACTGAGGCAAACTTGAGGACACCTAAATTAAGTTGATAGTTTAAGAGAAATTATAGGAAAGTGGCTGAATCTCAGTCAGAGTATTTTCATCTTTATTGGAGTTTGCTGGATGCTGTACTCTTAATAACTGCATCATCAATTTTCTTAATTTTATTCCATGTGTGTTTTACTTCTAACACTAGAAAGATATAAATTATTTTTAATGATGTTCCATTACCAAATAACACAATGTGATATTTCTGTTATGCTGACATTGGAAGGAAGAAGGTAGTTAGTCTGTAATCTTTAAGCTTATATAAATGAGGTTTTACCAACACACAAAACTACTAAGTATTTTTAATGAAAGTGTTTTATATATGATCATATATATATGATAGCAAATCTTTGTTATCATATTGTCAAGAGTGGCTTATATTACATTAATTTGTTAATGAATTAGCTTAAACTGAATTGATAAAAATCCATGTAAAATTTGTGGATTTTTTCCAAGAATGCATAGGTGGGGTTTTTACTAACTAAAATTAAGTGAACAAAGCCCAAGATCTGTTTCTCTAATTGTACCTTGAGCACATTAGTTTAACCTGAGAGCTGATTTACCTTGGATTCGGATCCTGCTAAGTACACAACTGAGGTAAAAGGCCAAGATAAAGATGTGTTGTGTTTACATTTTTATATATGTTAATTGTTTTTATGTGTAATTGTTTGTAGCGTAAAAGCAGTCTTCTAATATATGTAAACTTTCCCTCTTAATGAAGACATGCTAAGATTTAGCATTTGGGTAAAGTTCAGTGCCTCAGGTTTTTAAAGAAATTAGTCCAATCAAAAATCTAAATAATTCTCGGTGCTTATTCTTGATTGTTGTCTATGTTCCTTTATTTTGTTCTCCTTTCTTTCAAAGGAATTTAGTGGCTATGTGCAACAAATCAAATATGGTGTGGCTAGGATTGAGTCAACCATGCCAAGAGTGTATCAGCTGGCAGCTGGCGGGACTGCAGTTGGTACAGGATTAAACACAAGAATTGGCTTTGCTGAGAAAGTTGCTGCTAAAGTGGCTGAACTGACGGGTGAGGAATGATATTTCGGAGTTGTCAGTAAAGCAGTATGTGTAACATACAGTCAAATTCAAACTAAATCAGTTTCTGTATGCCTCATCAGCTCCAATTGTATTTATATTTTAATACGAAACTTTCTGTTAATGACGTATGTTATATGCCTTATACTTGGGATTTTTCATGCAATGTATTTTTATAATTATACTCAGTGCATTGAAAGTGACTGAAATTACCATGTTCTTCTGAGCAAGGCTTATTGGAGATGGATACAGTTTCAAGCTTCTATTATTAGCCCAGCTATAATGCTTCTGTCTTGATCTTTGCTCCTCTGGCTCTCTTAATCTACAGTGACTTGGCACAAAAGAAGGGGAAAAAACCCTCCCAAAGCCACTATGTTTTTTTCATGTGAAAGAGTAAAAGTTAGCTGTCTGATTTTTTGATGCTGTCTTTATAGATCTTAAAACTTAATTTACAGAGCCATTGAGTTTTTTGATCCGTAAACCAGGTCTTCTGTGTCACAGTATCAGTTTTTAAAATGCCTCCAAAATGTATGTCTGTCATGTAAATTTGCTGTAAAATCTGAAACTGCTTAAGAACAATATTTTTGCTTTAATGGATCTATTATTCACTGTCTTGTAGAGGGTCAAGACTTTCTTGTATCCTGAGAGGGAAGAAGTAACTTGTCATAAGCAACAGCTGCTGAGAAGCAGTACATGCCTTGTTTTGGGGCTTGAAGGAGCCATTGGTGGTGTTAGGAAGCTCTCCCATCTTAACGTTTGTTAGGTGTACCATATGGGCAGGTTGTACAGACTATTGAAGTTCCACATGTTCTTACAGGGGAAATCCGTTGGCAAAGGCAATAGGGAAAATTTGGAATGATCTCTGCAACTGAGAAGGCAGCTATGCAATTCAGAAGCCTGTGGGAAATTGGGTGGGATTTGGTGTTTGGCAGGAACTGCAGAACACTAGAAATTATGGGGTTATGCTGCTCTTGTTTGAACTGGTTCAGACCAGTAGTTTTGTGGGGCAGAAGTCCAGCCCACCATCAGACCTTAGTGATGTCTACTACCACTAATAAAATTCTGCTGAGACTTTTCTTCCAGGGCAAAGCCCTGAAGAAATGTTTTTCATTATGGAACCTAGCATTAAATTTCAGGTATTTAATTAATGTAAATAGAGCTGTTGCTTCCATTGCTCCTGTGCTCTTGCTGTTGGCAGCTGTTTCAGGCATCCTCCTAAGTCTGAATCAGTTTTCACATGTTTTGTCTGGTTTGTTGTTCCCTTCCAGTGCTGATACTTGGATGCATCTTTTTTCTTTAAGCAGCTGATTCCATTGTGATTACTTTTTATTTATCCTAATGTCTGCACTGTGCTGCAAAATCCTCAATTTTCATAAATGGGAGAGAGCATCCCAGCAACTGACAATCTAAAGAATCTAACTTGATTTAATGGAAGAAATACTTAAGTTTGGGCTAACTTGGGCTAACTTCTTGACATTCACAAAGTACTGTGTTGCAAAGCAATGCTTAATATGCAACACAATATGAAAGCTTGAAATTTGTACCTTTGTTGTGAGTAGATGGGCCAATTTAATATTCTTTCATATTTTAATGACTTCTGTTGTGTCTTTTGTATTGAATTTAGTCTGTTTGAGAAATATGTTTGTGAGGAAAGGTCTAGAGAAGAGAGATGATCTCAGTGTTATTAATTTTTTAAAATTTATTAAGCTAATTATGTGTTTAATTTTGTGGTTTATGTCTGCAAGGAAGTGCCTCACTGATTTAATATTTCCTGCCCTCCCTGTAGGTTTGCCTTTTGTCACTGCTCCAAATAAGTTTGAAGCTCTTGCGGCTCATGATGCTCTAGTTGAACTCAGTGGAGCTATGAACACAGTGGCATGTAGTCTGATGAAAATAGCTAATGATATTCGTTTCCTGGGTTCTGGACCACGCTCTGGACTAGGAGAACTCATCCTGCCTGAAAATGAACCAGGAAGCAGCATCATGCCAGGTACACAGAAAACATACTGAGAAAAATTGCCTGTTTCTTTTGTTTTGGACCATTAACTCTTAACAGATACTTACCAAACAAATGTCAGTAAGTCTATGATTCAACACTTCTGTCGGTTTTTATCTTCTGCCATATTTTACCAAAATTTGTGTTCCTAAAAATACTTGCTTGCACAGCTGTTTATTGCAAAGTATTGGGTGGAGAGTAGTATCTGTAAACATATAATACGAATTTATGAATACAAGTATACTTGTCAAAACCTTCTTTTAGAATTGCAAGATCTCTACAATTTTTGTGTAAAGACTTTTCTGAAACAAGCTTCTATGAATTATAGAAATGTAAATGATGTAAATTGACTTCTGTCTTTACTTCTTAGCATAGATATTATAGAACATAGATTAGTGTTATGTACTCACACATTCTCTTCTGTAATGATCCCAGTGTATGGGAGGATAAGAAAGGAAGGAATAATATTAGTAATCATTTCATGCCTCCCTCCTAAAAAAAGTATGTGTATGTGAATATTGTACATCCAAAACTATTCTAAGCATATTCTTGTGTGATAATTTATAAAAGAAACAGGTCGTGAGCATATCTGGTTTTCAAAAAAGCAGATAATGAATGTTCATATTAGGATTATTTCTAGAAATGAAAGCAACCATACAACTTTCTTGTTAAGAGGTCACTCTAATTTGTTTGGTTGGTTTTTTTCTCCTGATAAAGTAAACAGAGTGAATTAATTTTATTACAAAGTAATTCTAACAAATTAGTAATACTTATTCTTAAGTTGACTGAGATTTGGTAATGATTTACCAGAAATGCCTACTTACATGAATAAAGACAGGTTATAATTTCTTGACTATTAAAAACTGTCGTAATTAACAGCTGCTTAGCTCATGCACATTTTATCCAGCTCTCAAAATCTTGGTAGATTGCTAAAGCAGCCATAGCTGCCTTAAAAATCCTAGCTGAATTACTGGAATAGTACAGTGAATTTAATATTATTTATGGAAATTATTTCTTTTCTGTGGTGCACAGATACAGATGAGTAAGACATCTTACCTCCTATGAAACGTCTTCTGTTGAGTGTGATTTGGTAAATGAGGGAAGTGCTGATGTTTTTTTTTCCCTTCTTTGGTAACCTTTTTCTCTCCCTTCCACAACCAGGAAAAGTGAACCCTACCCAGTGTGAAGCTGTAACCATGGTCGCAGCCCAAGTTATGGGAAACCATGTTGCTGTTACTGTAGGAGGTAGCAATGGACACTTTGAACTGAATGTTTTTAAGCCCATGATGGTAAGTTCATAAAGTTTTAAATATCTAGGACTTTTTAAATCATCATTTGTGCAATCAGGTAACTCAGAGGAAAAAAACCTCCGTGAATAATTGGTCAATACAAGCACCAGAGAAGCTGATAAAAATGTGACAACGAATTTTATTCTTTTGTATGGCAAGTTCTTGTTATTTTGACAGGGAACTGGCAATGTTTTTTACATGAAACTATCTCATGCAGATAAGCTTTTATCCTAAAAATGTATGCTTATCATCAACCTAAGGAAGGAGGGAGAGGGGAACACAGAGACAAAATTTTGTCCAAAGCTGAAGAGAATTTGGTATTTTCGCTAAAAATGAGGATTTTTTTCTTTAGCAACTATCTGTTACTAATTTCTGTTACTGCTGAATACTGAAGGATTATATGCTTTTGGCAAGTGAGTCATGTAAAATTGTAAATGATTAGTCTTAGACTCCAGTATTTAAAACAATATCTGCCTTCTCCAGTGTAAGCAAGATACACCAAGATACATACTGTGTGTAAGATGTTGAATGAATAGTATAGCTGTTAGTGTAGTGATGATAGTTTAAAAAGAATGAAGGTGACATGGAAAAGATGTTAATATTAAATAGAAATAAAAAGAAAGTTTTTGAGATTTTGTCATCTTGTTAGAAATAAGAGACACAAAGGAAGCAGCATGTCATGTGTTATTTTTCTATCAGCCTATACTGACTGATACTGGTTTTTTTATTATGCTAGTAAGAAATGACTGGAAAAAAATGGAAATCTTATAAAACCAGTATTTGTCTTTTCCTTAGTGTGTCTGTTTAGGGTACTGTTTTTTTCTCCTCCATCAAACAAACTTCTAAGCATACAAGCACCTGGTTTTGAGCAAAAAAAAAAAAAATCCTATTAAACAACCAAGAGATGTACCTAGCAGAAGATAAACTTTGATAGTAACAGACATGTCTCAAAAAAAAAGAATGGCATGTTACGGATTGTCAAAGTAGAGGACTAATACCACACATTATTGTACTTTATATTTTTAGAGTCTTCTCTTGATTGGTACCTGAGGGAGAAAATGACAATGAATCAAATGCCTTCATGTATTTTTTACTTGGTTATTTGTGAACTGTTATAACAAAATGATTATACGTACCGTCTTCTTAATGCAAGAGTTCTTCTGCTGTTGAATGCTTCTCACAAATTCCTTTAAATAGGAGTGGCTGAGCTTACCCTGCCACGAGAGGAGGATGTATTATTTACTGTACTCGTCTTCTACAAACAGTCCGTTAAAGAAGGTGGGGGGGATGACGGGACTGGGCACGAACAAATGTGGTGGACTGTGCAATTATTAATGTCTGAATGTAATAGTTGGTATTCCTTTCTTTTTTGATAGATTAAAAATGTTTTAAACTCTGCAAGACTTCTGGGAGATGTTTGTGTTTCTTTCACCGACAACTGTGTAGCTGGAATCCAAGCCAATACAGACAGGATCAACAAACTGATGAGTGAATCTCTGATGTTGGTAACAGCACTTAATCCGCATATAGGTAGGTTTAAGAAACTTCTCAAAACATTACACTGAAGTATTTTGTGGTAACGTTATTTTGCACGCATTATTTGTATTGCCACAATGTTTAGGAGACCAAGTCGTGGCTCAGGCCAAAAGATAATTTAACTTAATGTCACCAACTGGTATTACTGGTGAAAAAGATGTGTCCTCCTTGCAGCGGCCATACCAGTGCATTATAAAAATAATTCTGATTTGAGTTAAAAAAAAGGAGATTGGGAGAATTTGGGTGCCTGTTATCCTGATTTGACCGCTAATAACAAAAAGTGAAAGACTGTGAGATTTTTTTTTTTTAAGGAGGAAGTCACATAAAACTTCGATCTAAATGCATTAGGACCAGAATAACAGAATGTACCTTCGCCTTAAGTAAGGAGTTGGTGTAAACGTTTGGCGCGCGTTTGCTGCACATGGAGTTAGGCGGCGGCAGCGGTGTCTAGCGCACCCGCTCCCGCGGGGCCAGCGGTCCCGCTCGGCTCTTGGCTCCCGCAAGTCCTCGGGGCTGCGCGTGGCTGACGCCGTCCCTGTGCTTGCTTCCAGGCTACGACAAAGCAGCCAAGATCGCCAAAACGGCGCACAAAGAAGGGACGACGTTAAAGGAAGCTGCCGTGAAGCTGGGATTCCTCACCTCCGACCAGTTCGATCAGTGGGTGAAGCCTAAAGACATGTTGGGTCCTCAGTAACTTAAAAAAACCCAGAGTGTTCTTAACGTACAAAATAAATACAATACACCAAATAGGAGGTGCTTTTGTTTCGCCTCTCGCGCCCGGCTCCCTGGGGCCCGACACCGTGGGTGGTGCCCCCAGCTGGCCAATCACAGCTCGCCGCCGTGGAGGGGAGGGCGGAAGTGCGTGGGCGTGCCGCTGTGCAAGTCCTTCCGCCTTCGCCGCGGCCCCGCCCTGGGGGCGGCCGGCGGGGCGGGCCTGGGCTGTCGGTGGGCTTCCGGGTCGGCGGGGAGCGCCGTTGCTGGGAGGGGGACCGGGAGCGAGACCGAGGCGCCGCCGCCATGAACCGCTTCTTCGGCAAAGCGAAGCCGAAGGCGCCTCCGCCCAGCCTCACCGACTGCATCGGGACGGTGAGTACCCTCCCCGGGGGGCCTGGCCCGCCCCCGGACCCCCGACCCCCGTCAAGGGCCGGGGCCGGCCCATGCGCTGCGCGACCCGCCTGCCGCCTCGGGAGGGACAGGGGAGCGGCGGGGCGGCCGCAGGGGCGGCCCGGCCGGCCCGGGCTGAGGCCCTCCGTCCCCGGCGGGTCCAGGGGCCTAGGCCCGGGCTGAGGGCGCGCCTGGAGCGCCTGCGTCCCGCGGGCCTTGCCCGCCTCCGCTGGTATAGGTGTGGGTGTGGGACTTCCTGCGTGAGTGGTGCGTGTCTGTGTGCCTGCCCGTACGCCGGCGTTTGCGGGTGCCCGCACCGAGCCGGAGGCACGGGGGGTGCGTAGGCGTGCGCTGGTCTGGAGGTACAGCCTGTGGGTGCGGGGTGTTGCGCGCCTGTGCATAGGGGTGCGTCCGTGTATCTCGGCGTGGAAACGCGCATAGCTGTGCGTGGGCACTGTGGCTGCGTGTGTGAGAGTTTGTGCGTGTATGTATATATCTACATATACATATACATGCTTATGCAGTGGTACAGTGTGTTTGTGTATACGCACAAGTGTAATTTAGGGTGCACCTGTGCATTAGCATAGCATATGCGGCCGTGTACGTGTACACCGGTGCGTACATTTGTATGTATATACACCCATGCCTGTATTTGTGCCCTGTGCATAGGAGCACATCCCATAAATGGATGCACACAATGTGCATGTAAGGCCTGGCTCTCCGTTAGTCCTCATGGATATTTTCAGTATTTCCATCTGAGGACTTCACTGCGCTGCTTGTACTGCCTAACTCCTGCCGTGCCAAGTTGTGGGAAGGCAGGGACAGGAGCAAGGGAACCAGCCCCTCTGTCCAGTACAGAAGGTGGGAGGGCAAATCTCACCTTCCGTCTGCTACAGACGAGCTTGCTGTAGGGTCAATGGCGAAGATGTGTGCAGATGGAGAGTTAAACAAGCCCAGACCAAGAAAGAAATGCTGAGGAAGCACGTGGTAGAACACTTCAGCTGTTGTAAGGTTGGCCTGTCTGAAACGAAGGTTAAGGAAAAGTTTTAAGAAGGCTAATCTCATCATTTCATAGTCTTTTTTTTTGGCTTTTGAGTTTGTGAAGAAAACCGTGGTATGTTTTTACAGCTCCTTCTGTTGTAAACTGGTTTTAAAAGGTGAAGAAAGAACACACAGGTCTTGAGTATTTGTCCAAGTGGTTAACAAAGTCAGGTGAAAGTTCAGGAATGGTTGTGATATAAATGAAGGTTAACTAAGGCTAATTAAGCATTGTCCATGGAACCTGACAACAAAAAGTTTCTGTGGAAAATCACAATTTTCCTCCTGGGAGATTTATTTTGCTGGCCAGTGAAGAAACTCTTTAAGTTAAATATTTGTCAGTGCTACCTACACAAACCCATGCACATCTGTCTCTTGCATACGCCAGTGGTTGGAACGAGGAGGGAAGTGGTCATAGTTAGTGTTTCTCCCAGTATGTTATTGTATTGGCAAAGAATCTGCATTGCTTTTTAGCAATATTGAACCCAAACATAGCTCCAAGTACATTTGGTTAGAACAGTAAATAAAGCATATACTCAAAAATCAGGATGAGCTTTCCCATTGTTAGCAGTGAATGCTTTGGTGGATGGCTAGAACTCCAAAATCCATCTGAGATACTGTTACTAATACTTAAATTTGCCATTTCAGCACTATGAGCAGAAGATCAGGAAATAATTCCTCACAGCAACCAACTCCATATTAGTCAGAGTTTTGAGGGCTGATTTTGACAGTTCCAAGTTAATGTGCATTTTCTAATGTTGAGACAAATCATAAGAAAACTGGCCAGATTTAGATATTCCAGCAGGCTGTCTTCCACTGGAAGCTTGTTCAATCTCAGTGGAATTTTGGGGTACATAAAACTGTAATTTAAACATCTGCTTTGATTGGCAACACCAGGATTCTTTTTTAGGATTTTTTTCCCAAAAAGGTGGTCATCACCACCACCCACCAGGAGCTGCATGCAGTTTTGATCATCATCTAGTTGTTTGTAATTACATTCTCTGAAAATTTGGCTGTACAAGACAGCAGGTTAACTGAAAAGCAGTTTCAGGTTTATTTTACAAATGTGGTGACTTGGCAACCAATGATGAGTTGCAGGGTGGATTTAAAATAAGAAATCAAGAGCCTATGTTGGTCAGTTGTTGAGAAATGAAGGGCTGGCTCCAAGCACAGCTCATGGGCATGAGGAAGTCTGTAAAGGATTGTTATCATTACTGAGCTCCATGTTAACTTCTTGACAACTTTCAATTTCTGCAAGTGGAACTAAAATTTAAGACAGTTCTGTACACTAGTAAGCATGGGGAGAAACATACTTCCTTTCACAAGTTTGAAGTTTGTGAATTAACTTGTGCCAATTTACATGAAGTAATCTATCTAGTTTGTGAAAGACTTGCTGTGTTTTCAGTTCATTTTCACAATAGCGAAGTCTCTAGTACAGGTCCTGCTAAAGGACTAGAGGTATCATCAGGTTTTTTTCTTAAATTGCGTGTGAATTATTATTGAATAGAGTTGTGCGAGATATTAAAAAACTTGCACTGTCTTTACCATGATAAATTCAATAGTTTGGAGACTCAAGTAGTGTCACTTCTATGTTGCTTTCAAATTTAGATACATTTTGTTGTACCTTTTGAAAGAGTCAAATTGCTTTGTAAAATCTCATACTATGTTTCTTCAATGGTAATTAGCCATTAAATGGCAGGAATTATTGTATTTGGTGAACAATGATTAACGTTCGTAGTTACCTTTTGTTAACAATGTAGACAACTCTCAGGCAGTAATTATGCCTATGCTTTGGATGTTCTTTCCTGTGTATGCTGAAGTGGTATGACTGGACCCAATAAGATCAGTGCACAATACGCTTTTTCCCCTGTGGTAAGAGAACAAGCATCACCTTAAGATATCTAAACAGTTCAAGATTTTTACATTTAAAGAGCTGAAGTGTTTGCTGAAACCCAGGAAACAGTTCTCCCTACTTGTCTTCAATGGCTGGTTACTATCGTGTGATGCCCCCCTGTCTCCCCACTTACTCCCCACGGGTTTGTTCCCAGTCTCCCTTGCAGTTTCTGCTCGCTCTCTTGCCGTGCCTGCCGTGCTCGCCTCGACATTGCACTAAGTGGCAGATTTTTTTTTATCCTTGCTGGCTGAGCACAGTCAGATGACTCACAGCTGTCATGAGGCCTGTAGGAGGAAGGATGCATCAGGAACTGTGGCATTGGTATTGTTTTTACTTTTTCTTCTTTGAAAAAACACTCCAAATTTATGGTTTTTCAGAGTAGTAAGTAGGAAACAAACTAAGAACAAAAGGCTAATAGTTGTGACAACAATGTTAAAATTCAGTCTTGTATGTGATGTTCTTATTTTTTTTAATTGAAATAAGCTGTGATTTTGATTAATGGGGATTTGGGATACCACGATCACTTTCTTTTGTTTAGATTGGGGCCCTTCTGTAGGAATGAAATGTACCTCAGTATGCCTTATTTGTGAATAATGGAAAGCAGCTCTTCAAGTCCTAATACACAGTCAAGTTTTCTTTTGGATAAATGAGATCTGTTCTCCCCTCTTCTGTCTGTTCTCATTTTTAAAAGCTGAGGTCCTGTGTTATATGTGTGTGAAATTTTTATGTAGTTAATCGATGTAGGAGGATCTGTCTCTGTTTCCTGCTGTTTTACTACTGCCTAAAAGAATCATTATATAAATAAACCAACTAACTGGTTTGACCAGTTATGACCTCAAAGATGCATTTAGCTGATGAAGGTCTTGAGGAGGTGCTACACTGAGAACCTACAAGAATTTTAAAATCGCAAGTATCTCTTTTTCTTGCTATTAGTAAAATATTTGGCATAATACAAAGCTTAATACAATCTTTTCAATACCAGTTGTGCCCAGGCACTTTAATGTCTTGTGTGGAGTGTTCATATAAAATGTTCTGCTCAGGATGCCTCTGGCGAATGCATGTTGCTGTCATAGAACAGAGATTTAAAAGGATCATTGAGACACCAAATGAAAATCCACATAATTATACATGTTTAACTGCACTATTAGCAAGTCAGAATTGTAAATTTGCACTGATAGGACTCACGCTATAATTGGAATGTCATTATATTCTAATCCCTGGAGAGGCTTCTGGGAATGAGAAGCTAATAAGCTTTATTTTGTTGTTTCCAGAGAAATGCTGTCGTAGTCGGTTCATGTTAAGGAGGCTTTCTTTGTTGTTTTTTTTTTTTTTATGAATTTGTGTATGCTGTTAGAATGATCTATACCCATGCTTGGTTATTTAATTATCATCTTTAACCCTCTTATGCAGAAGGGTTAAAATATTTCCATAATGACAGCTCTGTGATATGCTTTGCACCAGGGCAGTTAGGGCAGACTGCTAGAAGTCTCTTGTTGAGCTATGCAGCTACTATTGGGATTTGGAGCAAAAGTGCAGTAAGAATTTGGAGTAGCTACCAGGTGGAACTGCTGGCTCCCTTTGTGGGAAGTGATGGGAAAAGTGTCTCTCTGACAAAGGATGTTAGGCACCTTTGAAAAAATGGTTAAGTCTGAGCTTCTTAAATGAAACCAGTAATCCAGGTACCATTTTGAAGGATTAATGTTCTCTGCCCACCAAAAATAAACCTCTAGCCTTGCTGAACACATCCCTGTTCCTCTTGCATTGCCCCCTTGTCTGCCAGCATGGTACACTTATGGGTTTGTTTTTTTCCGTTCCAGTTTAGTCCTGGCACTGTATGTTATCATAAATTACTGAATAGAGACCGTGACTTGAGTGAGTGTGCAAGGGAGCATCTCAAAATGATGAGACCATGTTACAATGGCAGAGCTTCCTACAACCTCAGAATGTTTCTTGTGTTCCTTGTGGAAGGTTTCACTTGATTCAGGTTTTGGATTCTTTACAAACTTTAAACTGTTTATAAAACCACTGAGTGAAGAAACAATTCAGTTAGAAGCATAACAAAAGTGAGGCTGTTCTTTTTATTGTCCAATACCTAAATAAAACCTTAATGGATGTTTTTTTGTTTTCCCAATCATGTATTAAAGGTGGATAGCAGAGCTGAGTCAATTGACAAGAAAATCGCCAGGCTTGATGCAGAACTAGTGAAGTATAAGGATCAAATGAAGAAGATGAGAGAGGGGCCTGCAAAGGTAAGAATCTTCTATGGGATTTAAGCATGAGAGGATGTGACTCACATTTCTTGTCATATATGGGGTGATTCAGCCAGTTCATCAGGTTCTTACAATTGCATCTTGCCCTACTGATGAGAAATAAGATCCTGCAGGGTTATTTTTATTCTGAAGCATCCCTTAGACATGCGTCTTTGAACAGTGTTTTCATTGGTTTTTATTTCTTCCAAAGTGTAATGTAATTCCTCAATCAGAAGTAACTTGCTTCCCTTCTTCCTTCTGTTACCTGAATTAAGTCTGGTAAAGAGGCTGTTTTGTTCATCAGCCAGAATAAAAAGGTCTGCACTATGCAGAAAGGGAGTAGGAAAACCCATTTTTGAAAGGGCATGAACATATAATATAAATATAATATAAAATGTATCTAATAATAAACATATCTAATATAAACATGTCTAATATAAATAGTATTGTTAAACTACCTTTTGCAGTATTATTTGATGCTGACCATTAAAATGTGTTGATGAAAGATGGTTCTGATGGACTGAGTTTGACTTTGTATTCTACTTATCAAAAAAAAAAATCAAAAGCCAGAAATTTTGAAAGTATTTTCTATTAGAAGCTTTACATACAAGCCTATTTGGTTAATCATTAAATGCAGGACAAATGCTGAATGTGACTATTGTTAATGTCTTTGCACTAGTAACTGAGGGATCTTTTGGAAAACTTAAATGCGATACATTAAGTTTATAATATCCTGGTCCTGCTTCCGGCTGGGACA
>VZTQ01000056.1:210530-236893 GCA_013400755.1 Pelecanoides urinatrix | reverse complement strand
TTTTGGCACCCAACATGAGGCTCGAAGAGTTGAGATAATGACAGGTCTAACCAAAGTGTGTTACGGCAAGTTTGTTATAACATTGATTATGTTGCTGGTCACAATGTTGGTTTATTTGCTCTCAGAGTTGTTGGATTTGTTCTTGGAGTTGTGTGATGTAACACCTTACTTGCTGTACATACTGCTTATCAGTATTTATGTGCTGTTTATGACCTCTGGGAGATGGATTAAGGTTATCGCTTTGCTATATTATGTAACACTGGCTTATGGAATGATAAACTTATTGGTCGTGAGATTGTACTCAGCACTGCTGTCATCCCTGTGCTTCAGGAGCTATCTCTCAGAAACTGTTAGTAATTACACTTTTTACCTCTTCTCTTCAGAGAGCCAATTTACGGGGGAGACACCTTCCTATATCTTCCCTTTCATATCTTCAGAAACTGCTTTTTCTTCTATTCTCTTCATTAAGCCCTTCACAACAGTTCTTGAGAATTTTGAATATCCTTGGGATGTTCAAACAAGCACGTTCCTATTGCTGTGTCTCCTGAATGTGGTTCAGGTCTTGCTTAGGGTTAAACAACTATTTAGGAATACCGTCCAGAGATCGACCCTGGCAGCAGGCACTGCAGCTACTCAGACCCCAGTCGCTCAGAAGTCTTGGAAGTGATCGTGGACTGGCCAGAAGGCAAAGATTTTGGAATATTGCCTAAGGAAGAGGTGACGCGTGCTGAAGAGGCCCCACTGCATAACAGAGTACCAGAAAACGAGAAGCAATATGCCCTGTTCACTGATGGATCCTGTCATCTTGTGGGAAAGCATCGGAGGTGGAAAGCTGCTGTATAGAGTCCTATACACCAAGTCACAGAAACTGCTGAAGGAGAAGGTGAATCGAGCCAGTTTGCAGAGGTGAAAACCATCCAGCTGGCCTTGGACATTGCTGAATGAGGAAAATGGCCAGTACTTTATACTGACTCATGGATGGTGGCAAATGCCCTGTGGGGGTGGTTGCAGCAATGGAAGCAGAACTGGCAGCGCAGAGGTAAACCCATCTGGGCCGCCGCGTTGTGGCAAGATATTGCTGCAGTAGAAAACCTGACTGTAAAAGTACGTCACGTGGATGCTCACGTACCCAAGAGTCGGGCCACTGAAGAACACCAAAACAACCAGCAGGTGGACCAGGCTGCTAAGATTGAAGTGGCCCAGGTGGAGCTGGACTGGCAACATAAGGGTGAACTGTTTATAGCTCAGTGGGCCCATGACACCTCAAGCCATCAAGGAAGAGATGCAACATACAGATGGGCTCGTGATCGAGGGGTGGACTTAACCATGGACACTATTGCACAGGTTATCCATGAATGTGAAACATGCGCTGCAATCAAGCAAGCCAAGCGAGTAAAGCCTCTCTGGTATGGAGGACGATGGTTGAAATATAAATATGGGGAGGCCTGGCAGATTGATTATATCACGCTCCCACAAACCCGACAAGGCAAGCGCCATGTGCTCAGCATTGTGGAAGCAACCACCGGATGGCTGGAAACATATCCTGTGCCCCGTGTCACCACCCGGAACACCACCCTGAACCTTGAAAAACAAGTCCTGTGGTGACACGGCACCCCAGAAAGAATTGAGTCAGACAACGGGACTCATTTCTGAAACACCCTCATAGACACCTGGGCCAAAGAGCACGGCATTGAGTGGGTCTATCACATCCCCTACCATGCACCAGCCTCTGGGAAAATCGAACGATACAATGGACTGCTAAAGACTACGCTGAGAGCAAGGGGTGGTGGGACATTCAAACATTGGGATACACATTTAGCAAAAGCCACACACGTCAGCAAAGCAAAACAAGGAATTCATTCACTACTTCCTACCCGGCAGGCAGGTGTTCAGCCATCTCCAGGAAAGCAGGGCTCCGTCATGGGTAACAGTTACTTGGGAAGACAAACGCCAAACATCCCCCGCTTCCTTCTTCTTCCCCCAGCTTCCCCCCATGCTGAGCATGACATCATATGGTTTGGAATACCCTGTTGGCCAGTTTGGGTCAGCTGTCCTGGCTGTGCTCCCTCCCAGCTTCTTGTGCACCTGGCAGAGCACGGGAAGCTGAAAAGTCCTTGACGTGTGTAAACACTACTTTGGAATAACTAAAACATCAGTGCGTTATCAACATTATTCTCATACGAAATCCAAAACGCAGCACTATACCACTACTAGGAAGAAAATTAACTCTATCCCAGCTGAAACCAGGACAAGCGCAAACGGGGAAGTGGCTGGTGAGTGCCTCTTGTTGGGCTTTTGAGCACCGGGAGGAGCAGCAGTGCACAAGGCAGTGGACTTTTGAGCCCATGTCATGCTTGTTGGCACTTGAGCTGGGTGACTTGGAGAACTCCAGCTTGTGGAGGGGGAAGTTTTCCTGTCCCCAGGGACCAGCTCTGTTGCCTAATAGATGTCCTCAGCTTTCTGAACAGCAGAGTAATTGTGACAATTTTTCTTTACCTTTTAATTTTTTTTTTATTAATTTATTTTATTTTTCCTCCCCTTCAAAGGGCCAAGGCACAGGGCCTGGTGAATTCTCTCTCTCTCATCATGGTGGATGCATCGCTAGGAATGATACAGTGCTTAGAAGAAATAGTGAGTACTTGCCTTGCTTGGGTTTGGATTGTATTTGTGATCTTAGATGTCTATTATATTAAAATGGTAGTCATTGCAGTTAATGTCTTTGTTGGTTTGAAGCCCATCTTCCTCTGCCTCTCTGTACTTGTTTTATTGCATTTCTTTTCCAGATCTCGGAGTTTGTGCAGAAAGATGAAATAAAGCCTGCCGTGATCCAGCTGCTTTGGGAGCGATTCACAGAAAAATCTCAGTGTTCGTCACTAGAACGACGTGCTGCCGTGATGCTGCTGGGGATGATGGCACAGTGAGCCCAGGGCCCAGTCTAATCCTGTGGGTGGGAGGATGTACAGGGAGTTGATTTATATCGAAGCAGCTTCAAAATTAGTAACCAGGTCATGGGGTAACGAAGCCTGGAATTAAACATAGTTGTGCTGGGTCCCGCCAGCATGGTCTCTCAATGAGTATGACCACGTTACTTTTCTTTGTGTTCTGAATGTCCATCCCTTCTCAGGGTTTACCCTGTCACAGCTCTGCAGCTTTGTCTCTGTTTGGATAAGAACAGTGAGAAGCTGCTGAGTAGAGATGTCTGGAGCCTTTACTATGGAGGGAAATGAAGCTGCTTCCCATTCTGGGGGCAAAAAGAGTATAATTACACTGCAAGGTGGTTTTCATTTCCTCAGTTTCCCAGCCCAGTAACCCTTTGGCATTTAGCTTACCTGCTGATTTCTTCTTGCTCTTCCTACTTCAGTCCTTCATCAGTCAAAAATAGGTCTACATAATGATGATCTTGGCTCTAGAGTTGGAGCCATTTCTGGAGCTTACAGCCAGCTCTGCAATTTGAGTATTAGCTATTCCTTCCAAGGTATTTCTACCATCCCATCCCACATGCTTGCAGCAGAATTGTAGACATCATCTCAAAATTAATATCCTTCCCTAAAATCATGGGATTTAAAGAAAACTGTAGGTTTCTGAGGTGTATGCCATGAGATCCTGTGCTGAGTCCATGGGTATGTGCGTGTGAAATAAGAACAGCATCGTCTTCTTCACAGATCTGCTAAGGGAGCTGATTTTACTTTTATCCTATAGATGCCCCTTATGAACTTTTTAGATTCTCTTCTTAAATACATTAGATTCTGTTCTTGCCTTCTTCACCCAGTTAATTGTGTAGTCCTCAGACCTGGCCTGTATAATTCTACCTTTCAGAAGTAGAAAGGGAGGTGTGTGGGGGTGTGGGGTTTTTTTGGGGGAGGGGAAAGGGGGTGTTGTTGTTTTGTTTTATTTCCCACAGTAAGGGAGGAGGAGTCATGCATCACCAGTCCTGAGCTGCTGGACTCTTTTCTGTTTTGCAACATTTTTCTTTGTCTTACCCTTTTAAGTTTTGCTCCTTTCTGATAAGAAAGAAGAGTCAAGAATCTTCTTTCTTTACAAAGAGGCAGTATGCCTAGTGTTGTTGGCTTTGGAGAACCTCCTCTCTTAGTGGAGTATGGATTATACTGGCTTCTGTGGAATATTGCTTGCTGCTCCTATAGCTGTATCTTGAGTCATTGGATGGATTTTCCTCCCCCCCACACTCAAACTACTGCCTTCTGCAAGGCACAAGGAGTATTTCTATTGGTTATTCATACTTCTGTAAACTTTCAGGAGCAACTTGTGTAATACCCCCCTCCCTTCCATTCCATAGAGGGAAGCCGGAGATCATAGGTAGCAACCTGGATGTCTTGGTGACAGTAGGGCTGTCTGAGAAGGTATGTGAAGACTATCGGCTGGCTCAAGAAGTATGCAATGCGATCTCCAAACTTGCCAGTAACCCTAAGGTAAGACTCTTAGCTTGTTCTTGAGGTCATTCAGAAACAGTTATCCAGAAACAAAGAAGGGGGGAAATGGTTTGTATTGAAAAGACAGAGAAGTGATTAAGTTCTTACCGATTTTGAAATTAAGTACGTTGAGACCATTCAGCAGCACTGTCTGGAAAGCTTACTACACTTCAGTGAGCATATAATAAAAGAATTTTCATTAGGCCACAGGCTGAATTCAATTAGTAAAGAGTTCAGTGCACAAGAAAATCTGTTTTTCTTTCAATTCTTTTCCTCAGACTCCCAGATCTAAGCTGATTTGTGTTTCCTCAACCATGATGCCCTTTCCTCTACTGATATTTTCTGGTGTTGTGATTCTTTTGCCCTCCCTATTAATGGATATTTGGGAGTTGTCAGCTGTACAGCTGAATATAAAACATGAAAGGTTTTCAAACCTGTCCATGTTGTACTTACAACAACATGATGGTCGATGGCTTCTTTGTCTGGGGAACAATTTATACTTTTTTTTTTTTTTAATGCACTTGAAAAAAAAAACCTCTTTGTTTTTTGACTCAAGCATTTGGGGCATTTTGGTTCAGGAGTTCCATCCTAAAAGCAGCCCTCCTTCACACAGCACCGTCATTCTGCGTTTGCCCCTTCCACTGTGGACGTTACTGCAGGACCTTCATGAATTAATGTGTATTACAACATTCTTAAATGTTCTGAAGACAGTTATAATTCAATTTTAGGTTGACTTAACTCTGCAGTTAAGTTTGTATGTGAGAAGGGACTGAACTGTAGATACTTGAATGACTATGGTAGCTCTTCCTTCCCTTCCACCAACCAGAAATTCAGTACAGAGAGTAGGATTGTAGTGAACTGAGAAATTTTGTTTCCAGCTACTGAAAGCTGGTAAATTCTCAAGCAGTAGCTTGTTTTAGTCAAGTGTGCCTTCATCAGGCAGCCACAGACGTGCTGGGATATCTCGGGCATTGTCATACTTGGTTTAGTAGTTTTTCTGGGTTATCTTATTCCCAACCTAAAATGTGGTGGGACTGATACAGAGCATATGCAACAGCCTAAGTGCGAGGTGGTGTTGGATCCAGAGCTATCCTCTGTTATTTCTACTGATGATATTTTGCTTTTAAACAAAACCTCGTGGTTCTGGAGTACCCCTAGGCAAGGGTGTCTAGTTGACTTACTGTTGATAACTGAAGAGGCTCTCAAGGTTTCCCTCTTCATTCATTGTGGAGAATGAGTAAATAATATCAGATTTAAAAAGAATCATTTTGAGATTTTAAGAGTTCTTTTGATTTAAGGTGAAACAGTGGATCTGAGTTGGCCTGGGATCATCGTTAGGCCAAGCTTTAAATCCACCCAGTGCTGCCACCATGCCTTCAAAAGTGACAGTAGTGTCCCTGCTGTGTGTTGAGTTGCAGAGCAGTACTGGATGTCCCAGCCACGGGCCTCGTATGGGTTTGATTAGCATTGTGCTCATAGCACGGTTAAGTACCAGGAAGGGCATGCGGGGATCTCTTACGTGGTAAGAGTAACTCATCTGTTCTCTCTGCAGCCATCCCTGGGGAAGAACAATGCACCTTTTCGACTGCCACAGAACCACATGCTCTTTGGGTGCCTGAGTGAGGCCGTGAGTAAAGGTGAGCTCAAGTCAGCAGCAGGTTTGGAGGAGATGGAGTTGGGCTGTGAGTCAGCCTGTGTTGTTGCTGGTGTGTGTGGTACATGGCTCCCTCTTCTCATCAGGCTTTGCCCAGCCAAGTGGTCACTGGATCCCCTTCATGGAGGCAGCGGTAAGGCTTATCTACAAGCTAGCAGAAGGGGCAGAGGAGATATGTGCTCAAATCCTGCAGGCGTGCAGTCAGCAAGCTCTGGAGAAGCTGCAGGAGGCCGATGGACTGAAAGCTGGTGAGGGAAAAAAGCCGGAGAAGGAAATCTGTACCCGTGATTTCTAGTGCTGAGATTGGGTGGCCGAGAGTGACTACAGGAGGAGAACAGAGCTGAGGGGCTAGTGGAGGTGTTGGTGTGGAAGGGTGCAAGTGCTGTGAAGGAGCATGGAGATGGGTTATAGAGTGAGACTTGGCAGTAACTGATGGGGGAAGAGCTCTTAGATCAACATTGAACTGTAGTAATTTTTCTCCACTAGATCCAGCGGTTTCTCCCAGCAGAGTCTCTGATGATGCTAGCAGCCTCCCCACATTCCTGCTGATGCACCTGGTGTCCCTTGTGGGAGAGGTGGCACTGCAGCAGGTAGCATATTTGGAAGTGTCAGTGAGTGCAGAGCTACGCAGACGCCGCATCCTCAGAGAGGAGGAGAAAACCAAGAAGCGTTCTGACAGCAGCGCGAAGAAGCAGAGACCCCGGGTGAGAACTGAGGGTTTTCTTCCTGCGAGCAGCTCTTCTAGTGTCCCAGCTGCTGCCACAGTAAACTTCTAGAGAATGCACATCTGAGGATGCATAAGGTCCAGGGCAATGTGCGTTTTGGGAACAGAAATGGACATATGTTGGTCAGGATTGACAGGGAGAGCTGAGGTCCTTGAATGACCCTGTTCAGTAAAACTCTCACGCTGTTCTTGGGTTTTGCACGGGCAGAGGGGAGGGAACGAAGGGTGATGTCCTGGCCATGCTTACATTCCTGCGTCAGGCAAATGTTTCCTTTCCACTCGTCACCTCCTTTCTTACCAGTGCAATCTTTAGCAATTGCTGCTAGTGGTGAAGAACACCCATTTGTGCCCTGAGTTTTGGAAAAGGGCCTCTGGAACTTGGTCCGTAGGGCTTGAGGGTCCTATCCTCTCTCGGGTAGTAATGATGAAAGCTTAATAGTAGCCTTCTTAATGGGATCTGTATGATAGAAATACCCTGTTTCGTTAGGTCTACCTCAGAACATTTTCCAGAGTGTAGTGAGGCTGACTTTCTTGGGTAAGAACTGAGAAAAAAGTTGTGTTTTCCTAGGTATCCAGTGTCTATTAGATGTCTACACTGCTATGTCCAGAAAAGTTTGTAGTTCATTTCCTCATCCACCCTGCTTATCAGTGTCACTACAGGAGGAGGTTACTATGAGATTTTCCAAGAAGCAGCAGTTGGATGCAGATGTGGTCCCCGTGCAATGCCCATATCTCTTGTCTTCCCTTGTGTTGCTTTTGCCATGCTATAAGGTTTCCCGTAATCTTGCTTTTGCCATGCTATAAGGTTTCCCATAATCTTTCTCACAAGACCAGGAGTTCAAAGGCCGCTTTGAACTTCTTACTTTTAGGATTTGCATGTCCCTTAAATTGTGCCAGACTTGGGCATTGATGGCAGATGCATCCTATGTCTGTCTCAACTTAGTAGCTTCAGTAGATTAGGCTTTCTTTTCATTGGTGTTCTGTGGCATGTGGACTGGCAAATCCTGGGCTACCCGTCACAGCTTCATTCAGTTCAGGGAAAAGTGGGTTATAAAACTCTCTGTCAGTCTGTTGTTCTCAACTCTAGTCATGCTGCTGATAACATGCATGCGCCTCTTGCCCCAGAGACAAGTTCTTTGCGAAAGAAGGGGTTATTGTTGCCTGTCGTCTTTCTTACGGTCTTCCTTTCTGCACAGAGCACAGGAAATGAGAACACTATGGAGGAGGAGCTGGGCCTTGTGGGAGCCACAGCTGATGACACCGAGGCTGAGCTCGTCCGCAGTATTTGTGAGACAGAACTTCTAGACGGTAAGTGTGGCTGCCGCTGAGGAGCACTGGCTCCATCTGCCTGTGTGAAAGAACAGGTATGGTGGGCAACAGATCCAGAAGGAGGAAGGCTGTTTCCTTCAGAAGGAAATGCTGTCAATTTTGTCCGGTGTCCGTTTCCGTGTAGGTTGTCTGTTTCTTTGCTCCCCCTCTCTGGAGGGGGTTTTTCAATGGCGAAAGTGAGTCAACCAGTTTCTATAGTCTGCAGGAGTTCTGGGATAAATTGAGTGATTGTTCTTAAAGGGATGCGCAAACAGTGCTCTCATACTTGCGGTCTTTATCCCTGCTCTCTAGGGGAGCACCTGTTCTCTGCCTTTGTTCCACTGGTGCTCAAGATCTGCAACAACCCTGGGCTCTACAGTGATTCGGCGCTCTCGGCTGCTGCAGCCCTGAGTCTTGGCAAAGTCTGCATGACCAGGTAATGCCTAGCCGTGCCGGTGTTCTCTTCCCTTCCTAGTACTGAAGCACAAGCAAACATTGCAACTCCTTTCCTGTGGAGAAAACAAACACAAAAGAGCGTTCATAGATTTTGGGTTGGGTTTTTTTTTTTTTCTCGCTGCTCTCTGAGAAATGGAATTTTGGTATCTATGCCGCCTTTTCTGTACCCTATCTCGTCAGCTCTGAGTTCTGTGACTCCCACTTGCGCCTGCTGTTCACTATGATGGAAAAGTCCACTCTGCCTGCTGTGAGATCCAACCTCATTATTGCAGCAGGAGATCTGGCCATCCGTTTCCCCAACCTGGTGGAGCCTTGGACACCGCATCTCTATGCCAGGTAATGCTATACTCATTGCTGGGAGAGGACAGGTGATGAGAGCTCTGTGGAAGGTGACGCTGGGCCTCCGGAAAGTGAGAATGACCCAGGAAACCAAATGTGAAGGTGTCAGTGCAGGGAGACAACAGACCTGGGCTGTGGGAGTAGGCTGTGATGGGTATCAGTAACTTAGAGATACTCACTCAGCTGCTTTCTGCGGTAACTATGTGCTTCTGGCAGGTTGCGGGACCCCTGCCCAAGCGTGAGGCAGACAGCTGGACTGGTGATGACTCACCTCATCCTCAAAGACATGGTAAAGGTGAAGGGCCAAGTGAGCGAAATGGCAACTCTGCTTATAGACCCAGAGGAGGCAATCATGGGAGTGGCTCAGAACTTTTTCAGTGAACTCTCCAACAAGGCAAGTGGATGCTCGGGGACCTTAGTTCACAAGAGTGGGGAAGGGCTGGTGGAGGCTGGGTCAATGACACAAGAGTTGAGTCCTGGAGAAGGTGTGTCAGTGGTGTAGAGCAGCTGTCTGTCCCTCTTCGTTGCCTAAATGAGGGTAGATAAAGGAAATTTTGCAACACAAGGTTTGTTTCAACCCTGATGCTGCTGGATTTGACCTCATCCGTTCACATCAGAAGGCAGGCTCCAAACCAGTACCTTGTCCCTTTTCTTTCTTGTGTACACCTAGCACAGGATTGGGAACGGTTTTCTGCAGCTTACCTTTAGGCCTTACAAGAGAGTTCCCTGACCTTATGGTTCAGGCAATGCATCATCTCCGAAACCTTTCAAAGTTGTTCTTGGCTATGTGACATAGAGATACTTAAACTGAAGCAGTTACAGCCCAAGCAGGTAAGAACAGTAGCAATGTTGCCCCCATACGCTGTTCGTTCCACATGAAGGCTGCAGGCCCTTCAGAGTTGGAGATTTACTGCCTGAGAAGCTGCAATGATACTTTACTCTCTTGGCTTGCTCTGTGAAAAGCAGAGCTGGCCACCTGACTGCACTGACTTCCTACCTCTGCAGCGTCTATGACAAAACCACGAAAAAGCAGTGGGAAAAGGAAATTGGATTGGGCCTTTTCAGGCAATATGGGAGGCAGTTCCTTGAGCTGAACTGCTGTGTAAGCTTCCTTTATAAGGAAGCTTTTGTGTTGGGTTATGACAAGGTTGGAAAGCAAAGAAACTGCATCCCTGTCTGCCAAAGAGCAGAGCTGTTGCAAACCAAGGGATGCAGTTGTTGTTATCTCGTTGGTTAGCTTGGTGGTTGTTTTTTTTCCCCCCTTAGCTTCAGTCAAGTAGTCTTGGATAGGTTTGGCTGGCTGTGTACAGCTCGTTTCAAAAAGCTGATGTTTTCAGGCAGTAGATTTGGGGTGGGGAGAAAGGAGGTAATTTTAAGTGGGCAACTTATTTGGCTTGATTTGAGCTGTTCTTCATAATTCTGTATCTCATGTAGAACCTTGTATCCTGCACAGGGTAATGCCATCTATAATCTGCTTCCAGACATAATCAGTCGTCTCTCAGATCCAAACTGCGGCATAGAGGAGGAATCCTTCCACACTATTATGAGGTATTCTGGGGTTAAAGAAATCTCTTTTGACCAGGACTACATTTATGCAAAGGGGGTGCCAGATCCAGGGAAGAGAAACTCAAGTGACATATACAAAATGTTCTCCTTGATCTGACTTTTTCAGTCTGCGTCTGAAATGGAATCACGCTGAGGGAAATCAATTCTAAAGCCACATAGTTGGGAGTGAGAAGAGACTCCACAAAGAGTTTCCTCTAGCGCATTCAAAATGACTTTCCCTCTAGAAAAGGAAAACAGTTGGATTTACGCATGGGAATGTGGATACGCAACATTAGGAGAACACAACAGATTTTAAAGACTCTGCCGCCTTTGTCATTGTGGTGACCTACTGAATTTTTTTAAGCAATTTTAGTAAACTGTAGTTAAGGTAACAGATTTGGGTTTGGGGTGTGGGTTTTCTGTTTTGTTTTGGGTTTTTCCCCCCCTGAAGAAAGCCTTACTCCATAGTATAGAGACATATTGGAATATTTCAATCTGAGGGTATTGGTTGCTCCTAGACGGCACAAAGAATATCTTTAGTGGTAAATTACAGAAATTTTCCTCTCATATCTGAAACTTAACCACATGAGGATTTTTCTGAGTTGCCTGAATCCTTGTGGATTACAGAGGGGAGTGTTGGACAAAACAGAAGTATTGCTGTTGGTGAGTAGAACAACAATAAAATCTCTGGGGATTTTTCAACTAGTCTTTCTGTCCACAAGACTCCAGTGCATTTAGGAAGAGGGATGGAATTTTGGACAGGTAGGAATTGCATGGTACAGAAAGGGTCTATTAATCAGGCTGAAATTGAGACTGGAAATAACTCATGGCTGTAAAAGTATATGGATGTTTTGCTTTAGCTTTCAGTAAGGAGGATGATGTGAAATAATGGGAAATACAGCATGTGGCTACTGACAGCCCATGTAGAAGGGAAAGTTTGTGTCTGAAGTGGAAGCAAACCATCACAGAGAAACAAGAAGGCATGTATAAAAAGAATGGGACGTAATTCTGGAATTTTCAGTACAATTTGCAATAAATGTCAAAGTGGAGGTGTTGCCACAGACCTAGAGAATAATAAGTGTAGCACTTGCATTAAAGTGTTGTTAAGACAGCTATAGATGGACTTTTCTGACTTCCAGCAACATACAGGGAGAGAACTGGAGGCAAATAAGAGAACAGACAGTATTGATTTTACAAAGTAGGCAGATATCAAATTAGTCTAAAGTTAATGAATTTTAAAGAAGACCTGATCATCAGTTAGCCACCACCTCATACCCTTTAAACGGGGGAAAAAACGGAATAGTAGTTGAAACTGAACTGTTTTCCCATATGAAATGCTTACGTTGTGGAGAGGATCCGGTTTAACTCAGAAACCATGGTGGACAAAAGCACGGGCTAGGAAGGAAGCAGTGGCTTATGCTCCAGGGATACTTGCCAAACTGTAGAACAGAGAAGTGTAAAAAAGATAGGGGTAGTGGGGGGAGCAAGCATCACTGTTAAAGGACTAACTCATGCAGAATGAGAGGGTTACAGTAATAACTGAGAGGAAAACTAGCAGAACAAAGTGTAAGGTTGAATGTTTAGAAGTTGTTTAACCTCTGCTGTAAAGTTACGGCTAAAGTTAGGGATGCATTCCACTTGCTGTTTTAGCAGTCAAGTTATTTCTGGTTTACGTATAGGGAAGCATTGGTAGTGCTGGTGAGACCTTGTCTGGAATGCTGCCATGGTTCTGGTCACTTGAGTTAAAGAAAGATGAATTGATGCTGGAACAAATGCAAAGGGAGGACTGTTGAGGACACGGTCTCTGTTCTGTATCTTAGAAAATAAGTTTGGTGTGGTGGTTGTAGACAACAAAGACTGAACAAGTTTGTGCTTAGAGTAGTTATATCAAGGCCAGTGGCAACCTGACCGAGCTTAAGTTAGTAGAAATGTTGGTACAAGAAAAAGGGAGGCCAGCAGGACCTTCTTAATAAATAGAAGTTATTCAGTGATTTCTGTGAGGACATCATGCAAAATTCAGAAGTACTCAACTGTGTTAAAGTCAACGTCTCTCTGTTCCTCAAGAAGCTAAGAAAAATGTAGGATCAGGCTAGCAGTTAAGTTCTGTTAGGCTTTGTTCCCACTTGAGTGCAAAGTAACGCTCACTTTTGTATTGATCCCAAATATAGCAACACACCTTCACCACACTAATAATGAAAAAAAAGTCACAGGAACTGTTTTGAGGGGAGGGGGAAAAAATACTGCATGCCACCCTAACTCCCCTCAAGGTCTGCGTGTCAGACATACTAGTCTACCAGCGCAACTTGGGAAGTGAGGAGATTGTCTGGGGGTGTTGCATGCTCTTAAAACTGGATGGAAAGAGCTGATCAAAAGTTGACACTGCAGCCTTTTCAGCGTCCCTCCTACCTCAGACCCCGCACAGACATTAGCACTTCTCGCTCCGGACCTGCAAGGGTCTTTGCTTTAGCTGGATTTCTTGGTTTCATCCTAGGCAGGTGCTATTACGCAAACCTGCAGTTTTAATTATATGTTCTGTCATAGCAGCTGTCCCCAGACAGGGGCTGTGATTACTATTTGGAATATTTATATATGCTTATAGCTTCTCCTGAACCAAGTCTGAGGCATGCAGAGCCCTCTTGTCTTCTTTTGGAGGACTACCCAGCTGATCACTGGATAGAATAGCTGCAAGCATCCCACGGTGCAGGCAGAAATGGGGTTTCCTCTCTGGGCTCTCAACTGTGCTGTTTTTTTCCTTGGCAGACATCTCTTCGCATATATTACAAAAGACAAACAGACAGAGAGCTTGGTGGAGAAACTTTGTCAGCGATTCCGGACTGCCAGGTGGGTTGTAATCCTAATTTTCCTGACCAGCAAGTCTGCTTCTTAGGAATTGTTACAAGAAACTAGCTTGTATACAGTGGTTGTAACAGGTTCCCATCATATTCTTCATGTGGCAAAGTGACAAATGCTGACATAACCTGGATTAGGTCCCTTTTTCTTTTTCTTCTATCTTAGTCCTAAAAATACATGAATAAATATGTATAAATTAAGGCTTCTGGTCTTATTACACTGTGATTAGCCCCTCTCCCTTCCCTCCTTTCCTAGGGAAAAGGTTTTGTGACAATTTACACCTGCATTACAGCTGAGCAAGGAGACATCCCACATGTGGGTTTTACGCACGTTTGCGGTCCTTCTCCACGGGCTATTCCCTTGCATCTCAGCTAAGAAATCAGTGTGTTCAAGCGAGAGGTGGGGATCTCCTCAGCAGTCCTGCCTGGGGTGATCTCAACTATCTAGTTCATATAAGCCTGTCCTCGTTCTCTGCGCCTGGGCTGCGCGGTACTAACTCTATGCCTGGGACTCCATTTTCTTATTTGAGGGCTTGTGCCACTATATGTTTATGCCTTTGCTCTGCTCTGCAAGACGTGTATGCCTTGCTTATGGTGCTGATTACAGAGTATATAGTGCAGGGCCCATCCCATGAATCTGGGATACAGTTTTGCTTCCTGGGTTTTGGGGTTTTTTTTGTTGTTGCTCTTTTTCCCAAGCGGTAACTTCACTGACACAGACGTACGCTTTTTTCCCCCCCCCCGGCCAATAAGATAGTAGAAATTTATCTGCCTCGGTCATGTACTTTCAGTGGTATCTTCATGTTGCCTTACACCGGATTTCGTGCACCCTGCCTTCCTCCATTCCTATGGTTTTTCCTTCTCCATCGTTGTGGCTTTGCCCTTGAGGTTTAAGCTGTGTCTGCTTATCTTGGCCATTTGTACACAGTGCCTGGGCATGTGACCTGCTCAGCTGCCTCAGGGAGTTGCATATTCCCCAGAAATATTTGGATTTTGTTTCCTGAGCTGGAGTGGAGAGTGGCCCCTCTCTCCAAAACTGCCTCCCAGGAACACTGGTGAGCTCTTCACAGCACATTTGTAAAGAACCATCTGCGTGTAAGCCATGTGTAGCCTTTACTGAAATACCTTAATATTTCTGTACCACAAAGATGATCAGTTTAACGCACACTAGCGGTAATGTTAGAGCAAGACTCTCACTCCAGGCTAAAACAGGCGCTTATCAGAAAAGATTCTGCAGCCACCATCACCCTCCTCAGCATTTCTGGAGCTGTAAACACAGCAACATGCCAAGTATCGTTCAGACTTTAGATGTGGAAGCACCTGGATGCTGCAGCTTCGTTCTCCATCTGTCTGCGTTTGGAGACAATGGCACACAGCCATTCTGAAAGGCTCTGTGCAAGACAGACTTCTGGACCTCTGCTTCGTATATCTTAATAATAGAGGCTTTGGCTTAGCTTTTTTCCTCCCATTTCATCACAGTGAGCTACATTAAAGATGTTAGTTTAGGCTTTTTTTTTTCCCCCCTTTTTATTTTTTTCAGTAACTTTTGCTGGAATTTGAATGTAGTCCTCCTTTTAAAACAGTTATTTGTTCACTTTGTATCGTAATGAAAATGGCTGCCTTTATGTAATTGGCCAGGAAAGAGAGTGAATGTCAAATAAAACTTCTGCTTGAGACTCTCAAACATGCAAAAATGAGCAGCCAGTTTTTTTTTTTTTTTTTTTCAGTTGAAATAAGGCCCTCACCTCACTGAGTGCAGTTTTTCTTCCTAGCCAGCAATAACTTCTGACACTTTTTAAACAAGTGCCCGTTTAACAGTGAAGCCTTCATGTTTTTCTGACAGACACTAGGCCAGTGTCTTTGATGGAATACAGAGATGGTTGTGAAGTGGTTGGTATGGCACGGCACGGCACGCTGTAACTGACCTGTAACGGAACAACCTGAATCTCACGTTCTGCAGGGCAGAAGCACCTGCAGAAAACGCTTTATCCTCACGTGTTGTAGTTCCAGGTAGGACGTGTTCATCCTTACACACCCCTTTTCACAGGAGCTAAGGGCAATCTTTGTCTTTCCCAGAACTGAGCGTCAATATCGGGATCTGTCCCACTGCCTTACTCTGCTTCCCCTCTCGGAACGGGGCATTCACAAGCTGCAGGACAACTTTGACTGCTTTGCAGACAAGCTCCAAGACCCAGCTGTCTACAGTTGTTTCCAAACTGTGCTGGCTCGATTCCGCAGAGCAGGCGGCAAACCTGAGACTAAAGTAAGGAAGGGGGGGCAAGCATCCAGACTGGGAAAACGATTGCTTTTCACACGCAATGATTGAAAAGCCCTGTAGTTCTCCATATTAAGCAGGCTACTCCTTGCCCCTAACAATTTTTCAGAGAACCTGATGGCAATTCTGTGATGGATGTAATACTTCTCTCCCCCTCTCTTTCTTTTTTTTTTTTGGTTTTTTTTTCCCCCCACTGTGTTACCTCTCCATTAGGCTCTGGCTGAAGAGCTGGAGCAGAAGCTGTCTGCCTCCCATCACCGAGGGCTGGATTCAACAGAGACGTGCCAGGAAGGCAGTGGAACTCCAATGCCACAGCCGGCCAAGCGGAAACCAATAGGAAGTATGTTCCTTTCGTGAGACTGCAGCCTTCCCCCTGATCCTGCAGGCCAGCAGAGACACCTAGGGATTTTTCCTCACCCTTACAGACAGAAATGGCTGCAACCTTTCTTTTTCTGTTTTTTTTTCTTGGCAGGTTCTCGCCGCCAGCCCCTGAGCTCAGCCAACAGGGATGAAGATTTTGTCACACCCCAGCCTCGCACCCTCCGAAACCATAACCATGCCCAAAAGCGCCCTCCACCCAAAAAACCTATTATCGCCTTCTCCAGTGATGAGGAGAACAGCTCTGAGGACGGTAAGGCATTGTACATGTATGCTTAAAAGGTAGAAGTGGAGAAAGACTATAGATTTGGGCCATCAGGGATGTTCCTTTGGTAATGGGCAGAAGGTGTGTAGGGCTTCGGAGCACTGCTTAGGTTGCCTGTAGATTTCTCTGTTCCAGGCAGTGGAGTGCTGATTATTGACACATTTTACTCTCCTAGAGCTATCGGCAGAATTAAAAGAGGAAGAAACCCCCACCAAAACAACTCCCATCACCAGATCTTCAGCCCGCCGGCTGCGCTGAGGGAACCATCTGCCACTGTCTTTAACTAAAAATAAAACTCATTTTATGCAGCAGTCGTCTTCTCTTGCCTGAACTACCCCATAATATGACAGTGCTTTAAATGAGGACAAAATGGAAGTTACACACCTGGCTAAAGCAATTCCAAGCCTGTCTTTTGACATCTCCACAAAGGAAGGCAGTGATGAACATAGCTGCCACTTTGTTTTTGCCCTGGCTTTGCAGATTGATTTTGCTCTGATTTTAAAAAATAATCTTTGGAAGAAAGTCTTTCTAAGAGCCAAACTAACCACTGAGTACAAAATGCTCATTCCCTTCCTATGTTGTACGTGGTTATAAGTACGCCATTCGGCTTCTCTTAACACAGGACCAATATGATTTTGCTGGGTTTAGGCCCTTTTATGTTTGATCCTTTGTGAAGCTCTTGCCTTGCAAAGCCCAGCAGGGCTTTGACGGGAAGTTACCTGCATCTTTTTCTTGTACAGGTCTCAAAGAAGAGTTGAGAGGTTGAGGGGGAGGGAGGAGAAAGGCTAACTTAGGCTGTAGCTAGAGTGCTTCACAGAGAATATGCAACGTGAGTAGGAAACAAATACAACTTCAAAAAGTTTTTTTTAAAAAAGGAAACAAACACAAAAAAAATGCAACAACAAAAAAAAAAGCTTTATAATTATCCTTGCCTAACTCGGATTTGCTCAAGTGACCAATTATACTGGTAACACTGGTTGTCTCACTGTGCTTTTTGGAATGTATTTGCTGTGACTCTAATTATGTCTCAAATAGGACTGGCACTTGAGCTCTTTCCTTCCAGGAATGCCCCATCAGTGCCCACATCGGTCCTGGCACTCCTTGGACAGCCATGTGAACATGAAGTGCCCTAAATCTGAATTTGTGTTAATCACATAAACAACCTTTAACCTCCTGTCCCACAGGCAAACTGGCATTTGTCCCAGAGCTATTACTACAGAATTATTTCCTCCTACCTGTCGGTTGCCTAGAAAGCAGACTAGGGACTAGCTGGGCAGGAATTGGAAGGGTCCTATCAGCAGGTTCCCACAGATCTTCTGCATTCTTTGTCTTTGAGGATCTACCAAGTTCCTGCAGTCGTCGTGGTCACCCTTGGTTTGCCAGCAAGTAGAGCCCGCTGCTTAGTTCTCCTCTGGCCTGACTGCATGAGTAGGGATAAAAGACTACTGTAGCTTATTTTGATCCCTGTAAAAAAAAGCAGCATCAGAAATTGCGTAGCTTTACATTGGCCTGGGAATATGGTTTTTTACATGCCAATACCTGAATGGACATAAACATGTTAGGTGCTTGTAGAAACAAGCAGAGGAGGGAATGACGGGGTGTATTTACCGGGCTGGGACACGCAGACCAAACACCACCCTCAAGTCCCACGACTCACCAGAAGGATCTGCCCCTCGCAGCCACTAGTGTCATAGCCAGATACCAACATAGCCCCCCCAAATCCAGAGCACCCTGGTAAGAACAGGACAGTCATGTGAAATACAAAAATCAGAAAGCTACAGCAATATTGTCCCTCTTGCCCGTCCTCCCTGATAAAATATTCAGCGAATGCTACAAGAGACAGAGGCAGCAGCTATGGCAGTAACAGTAAATACGACCACAGTCACGCATGCTGTACATGATCCCACCACCACCACCCACAGCGTATGTCACTCGTAAATGGAAATGAAAGAAAAAGAACAGCATATATGGATTTCTCCCCAGGCTCAAGGCTTCTGTGCAGTAAATCTTGCGTATATATGAGATCATATGTTGACAATACTGCAGTGAGGGAGGTACGAATGGGTGAATGGAGGAAACAAGGTGGCCATAAAACTGCCTAAGCGTTGGCTTACCTTCAGGCCACGCTTTTCCACTACCAGTGGTTACCCTTTTTCCTTCAGGAGAGCCACCCAGCCGCCTCTCTGAGACGGAAGGAGGGTTTGGCAGTCAATGACTGGGACTGACGCAGTAGCTCCTTCACTGCTTTGCAGTCCGTCTCGTGCTCTTTCCCGGGCACAGCACTGCCTGGTCCAGTGAGAGCGGGAGGTCAGTGAGCGGGAGCTCCTCTGGGTCCCTTTCTGCAGGCTGTTCAGGTGCAGCGTCTCCCTCTCCTCCTGGTGTTGGAGGAATTAGCAATCCTGTGCCATGGACAAAGGAATTCCTGCAGAAGGATGAAGCAAAACCCAAGAGAATTTTGAACAGCTACACAGTGGCTGCTGCTTTAAGCAGCCAGTTGCTGCCCTTCTTTTCCTCGCAAGCAGCTGTTTCGGTGGCTGCCATAATGACCAGGAATTGCTGCTGAAGGAGTAATCCCAATATTTTGCTTCTGAGGCAGTGGGATTACTCAAGTGCCAAGATCAGTGGAGTTTCCGTTCTCTGAGGGACTCCTGACCACAGTAGGTTCCAGACTCCTACACGTGGTACCATGAATATCATCCTTTCTTCTAGAGCCTGCAGCAACCATCAGCCCTTTCCATCACCATGGGCCAGGGGGTGTTGCCCCAGGGTACTTCGCCCAGTTCCTAGTCCTCCCACTCTCCAGTTGCCCTGTTCCTTTCCTTTATAAGCAACTGTTTGTAAAAGACTGATGGTAATTCAGCAGGACACCACTTTTCCAGTGGTCTTGCAAGCTCTGGAATCGGGGCCCCAGCATCAGAGGCGGAAGGGTTTTTACAGAGGAAACTTGTTAGCACCAGAGAGGAAAGAAGGACAATAACCTATTTGAGTCTGAGAAAACTGGGGCAATTGGGGACTCGTCTGCCAAAGCCTTTTCACTTCACAGTCATTGCCAGGACATGTCAGAGCAACTATTCAGTTCTACTGCAGTCCCAGCAAGGATCTGGGACACAGAGCAGCTGCAACGTCACGGCACCTGAGTCATTAAGCACCTGCAATTTGTCCAGGCTTTGCTGGATTTGCAAATTTGCAAGAATTTGCAAGAAAATTTGCAAATTTTCTACAGTCCCCGAAGTTTTTTGCTTGGTATGGGGCAGTGATGACTCCTTCCCTCCTGCTAGCCCCAGCTTTCGCTGGACCCAAGGAGGGGACCTGTCCCTTGAGAGCTCAGAGCCCGTCCATCCCTGCAGGGCTCAGTCTGCGTGCAAGTGGGCTGGAATTCAGAGAAGTTTCAAAACACATTTCTGGCATTCTTCTTGCAGCATGGGGGCCACCACGTTCAAGGGATGCCTGATAAAACCACCGCTACATTTCGCATCAAAAACAAAGCCTTGTTGCTTTTGTACTTACCTTTCGCTCAGGAAGGAGCTGACTCCTGGAACCGGTGTGTTCAACATGAGCTTCACCAGCCTGCGGCTGTCTCTCTGGGAGCATAAATACTTCAGCAGACTGACTCAGCTGCTTCTGGATGGTCGAATGTGACTAGGAAGTACAGAACAACATCCTCGTGAGACATCTTGCATGTGGGATGAACACGTGTTCGCTTCCCATCCTCCTTCACCTCTTTCCCACCCCTCTGAAACTTTCACACCGCAAAGCTCCGTACGCTACCGCACCCAGCACACGGAGGGGCTGTGCGCACGCATCCCGCGCTCCGTTTGTGTGCAGGCACCGCGTCTGGATGCCCACGCGAACAGCGTGTCCCGTGGCTCTCCAGCAGTCAAATCACCTGCGCTTTGTGATTTAAAAGGCTGGTATGAAAATAATCCTGTTCCCCATGAAATGTGTCGGTTGAGGCCATTAGCCAGGGGTCCAGGGAGCCCCTCCGTTTGCTGGCACGCCCCTGGTAGCTGGCCCAGGCGAGGGGGTGACAGGGGACTGCCAGAGAGGATCCCCAGAGCATTGCTCTGGAACCAGCACCACCCACAGGTCGCAGGTATCAGCTGGAGCTAACATACTTGGATATCCCCAAAGTCTCTCCTGCTTCCAGCGTCAGTGCTCCAGACTGAAGCCCCACACTCACTTTTCATGGACTGGATGCAAAACAGTTTGTAAAACTTTCTGGCTCCTTGGGCAGGGAAGAAGGGGACCTGCAAATCTGCAAGTGCAAAATGCTGGGAAGGAAAGGAGGGAAAGAAAGACAGGACAAGTATCTGAACTGTGACTTTTGTTATCTCTGCAAAAGACTTTTTTTTTTCTAATTTTCTTCTTTCCTTTAAAAAAATAAGCAAAACAGGCAGCAGAAGACTGCCTGTCAAATTTTGACCCAATTGCTTTGTGCAACAAGAAGAAAGGGAAGCTTAAGGTGTTATTAAACTCACCCAGCACACCCACTACTAAACCTATCTGGGGGTACAGCCCCCCCATTCCTCTCCCCTGACAAACTTTCCTGATTAGTTTCTGTCTTCACACCCAGCCTGACTTCTGCACCCTGGTCTCCAAACAGTGACCTCATTGCCTTGTTCAACTGGTGAGAAACTACAGTAAAATGGGAGAGGTAAACAAAGGGGGGGGAACTAACGGCCAGAAGATTTAGGAGGTAGGAGTCTGCTCCTCGCCGTCCCGCTTCCATTGTGCGCCTGAGCTTGAGAAAGTGCAAGCTGAGCCTCGACGAGCTCTTTTCTGTGCTGGTTCCTCTGGAAACTCAGCCCAGCCCTCCAGATGGTGTGTGTTGAGTGACTCAGGACAACCAGCCTGCAAGTTATATGCCCGCTAGTACTAGACCCACACTCCCATCACCACTACAAATCTCGTAGCGTTAGTGCTGGAATTCACACACCTTCTGCAACAAGAGCTCTTCATTCCCAGGCCAACCAGCTCACCAAGAGAAAATACGAAAAAACAAGAGCCTGTATCGTCACAGAGCTGAATTTGTGTCAGCTCTGTGCAGCCAGCAGTGTGACTACCGCTAGTTCATGCTCACGCTGATGAGAGAAATAGCATTAACAGCACTCTGCCTACGAGGAGTATGTTCAGTATCACGCTATACAATGCAGCCTTCAAAATCCTCCTTCGGGACGTGTTTCAAAGTGTCACCTCATTCCTGACCCTGACAGATACCTCCAGGTCCTGGCCAGCAGCAGCTCAGCTCACATTTGTCTTCCCAGACACTCAGTAAACACCTTTGTGTCCTTTTTCTTTAGAGTAAGGGGTCTTGCTGAGCTCACCCTGAAATATATCACCCTGGACAAAAGGGCTGAAAGGTTAAAGAGCTCCGGGGGGTAGTTCAGCAGAGAGCTGGGGGCCAGGCGCCTGCCAGAACCAAAGCTATAAAGGCAAAGAGGGGCTGGGGACTGCATCTGACACAGATGCTGCAGGTCCTGCCTCGCCTCCCACGAGCCCTGGGATAAGAAGAAGATGCTGGGGCTCCAGTCGTGGCCTTGCTCGCTTTTCCTCCTCTTAGTTCTGCTCTCTGCCAGCGTTCAGACTGTGTCCTTACCAGGACAGAGGCTACAGGTAGGAGGGACTGGGAGAGAGCTGAGGGAGGTTTCAGGAGTAGCAGGGGCAATTTGCGGAGGTCGTGTTTGAACCTGAAATAAGTGGGGGGCCCAAATTCCAGCTACTGGAGGCTGCTGTCTATTCTCGCTGCTCCCTTCCCTTCAGTCCAACAGCCTCAGCTCTAGGGTGACTGTATCTTTATAACCCAACTCCTAAGGAGCACCAGCGCTACAAGGGAGCAGACAGACAAAAGCTTTTTAGTGCTTTCTGGTCTGGGGCAGGCTGCCTGTGGGACTCCCTGCGTTGCCTGCAGAGGGTTTTAACAGTAAAGAGACTAGTCCTGTCTAACTCTGCCCTTTGTCAGCAGCCACCAGAAATTACAGTCCTGTCCCTCATCATGTTCAGTGTCCTGATTCTGATGTTTCAGAGGGAAGGCTCATCCTGTTAGGTCAGGATTTTCACTCCTAAGCTCAGTACTACCCCCCAGTAGCCCCTCTTTAAGGCCAACAGCCCTTGTCAGGATGCCAGCTAAGGGCTTCTTCACTTGCGTAAATCTTTTACCCTCAGCAATTACAGCAATAATATTTTGGCTTTCAAATCTACCCAGCTCCCTCTTACCCAAATCCTAACCTAAGCCTCAACACCTTGCCTTCACGTCATCCTGGGAAAGCTACAGGGAAGTAGTTAGGACGTGAACTAAAATCACAAGACTGATCCTGCTATGACTCACCACTTTCAGTCTTCACTGAAGATGCCCGTGTCCGCTTCAATTAACTCACTATGGAAAAGAGCTGCACAAAGGCATCTTCAGCCTTACCTCAGCACCCACGTGAGGGTACAGATGCGGGATGGCTACCGCAGGCTGCTTCCCTGGGCAGCCATGCCATGCTTCCACTGCGCCCAATACACCTCCCAACCCTTGTCTCCCTACAGCCGGAGGCTGCTGGCGGTGCCGGGCCTGTACGACCAGCATGTGCCTGCCTGCACAGATAACCTAGAGGATTCCCAGCAGATGGGGAGCCCCCCTTCCTCACACCCGCTCTGCTCCTGCCTCCCCCTCATCTTTAGCAGCAGGTGTTTGGGGCAGATCCATCCTCCCCACCAGCCCTCTGGAAAAAAAGAAATGGCACACAGCAGCCTGAGCACACGGCGGTGCTCAGCATCAACAAAAGGAGCAAAGACTGAAGCCTTCGTTACCTTCCAAGTACGGGGTGGGGGGGACAGTTGGACAAGAGCAGAGCAATCTGCACTCAGAGGCTCACAGCAGCTGCCTGCCTGCTTTTTTGGACAGCTCAATCATTCAGACTGCAGGAGCTGCTAGTCTAGCCCTTCCCCGTGTCTGGATGCAATGTCACAGGCACAGCGTGCAGGCACCATTTCATGTCCCGCCAGAGCCCTAGGGAAGGTGTGGGCAGTGGGGTACAAGGGGGTACAAGGCTTGTCGCCAGAAGCACAAGGCAACTCTGGTCTCACCCCCCTCACCTCTCTGTTTGTCCCAGATGCTCCTTTCCCAGTTGCTGCCCCTGGAGCCTGAGTCCACGCTGGCCGAAGAGGACACGAAGGAAGGGTCTAGCTTTGGCCCTCAGTTGCTCTCCTCCACCCTTCCCTTCCTCCCGTCTGGGGCTAGAGCTGCCCGTCCCTCTCTCTGGCGCAAGACCCTCGCCAGTCGCAAGTGGGCTCTGCCTGGAGATTGGGCCTGGAAGGCTATGCCCAGGGGCTGCTTTGGGCTGAAACTGGACCGGATCGGGACCTTCAGTGGTTTGGGGTGTTAGCCTCGGAGGGGCTCCGAGGTGAGATGGCCAGCAGTGAGGGCTCGAACAAGCCCGCAGGGAAGAAGTAAGGGGAGACTTGAGAGCGCGGATGGCGGGGAAGACCAGGAGCGAGGGGTCGGGGGCAGCAGGGCAGGCTCTGGGGCCACCACCTGCCTGCAGCCGGGGTGAAGGCTGGGACGCGGAACCGCCCGTGCTACCGGGGTTGTGCTGGGGGCCCGGCCGGGGTGCGAGCGCAGGCTCACCAGCCCTCCTTCTCCGCAGCCGGAGGAGACACAGGCGCCCGCAGGACCGGCTTGGGAACCAGCACGGCGTGCCGGCGGCCCAAACCGTGAAGCTCCTGCCCCGAAGGAGAGCGGCGGCCATGGCGAAGCGGCGCGGCGGTACGAAGAGGAGCTGCCCGGCTCCGCGGCTGCCCCTCGGCCGCAGGACCCCCTGCTCCGCCGGCAGCCCCCTCCCTCCTCTCCGTGCTTGAGGACTCGCTTGCTAATTAAACAGAGCTGTACTAATCGCCGCGTCCGAGCTCGGCGGAGAGGCCGTGACAGCCCCCCCCGGCCGCGGGGCCGGGCGAGGGTCGGGCAGCGGGGCCAGGCCGGGAGATGGCAGCAGCGCCCGCCGGCCCCCACGCGCGGGGCCATGTTGGGTACACGCCGCCATTCCGGGTGGGCCGGGCGGCACGCAGGGTTGCAGCGCGGCGCTGCCGGGGCCGCGGCGGCGGCGGCGGGAGGGGGGGTGTGGAGCGGTGGGTGAGATATCGACCGCGGGGGCAGAAAGGCCGCGTTGGCTCATCCCGGCCGCACTCTGCCCCCCGGCGCAGGGCGCCCGGCGCTGCGGTGTTTGCCGAGCAAACACAGGGGCCTCCCGTTTGTGCAGAAGCTGCCCCCGAGAGCCTCCCCCGGCCCCTCGACGCGCTGCTGCCGGGGCGCCACGAACCCCGGGCACGGGCTCGCCCCCCTCCAGCCCACGCCGCTGTACCACGCGAGTCATCATCCCCTGGCCTTTAAGAAAAAGGTCGTAACCTTGGCAGGGGCTAAACTTAGAGCCGCCAGCCCCTCGGCAGCACCGGGAATAGCAGCAGCGTAAGGAGAGTTGGGTTACGTTCCAGCTGCCTGACCCCTCTCTGCCCCCCGCCCCGGTACCAGCATGGCTCCCCCAGCCTGCTCCTCCCTCCTCATCCTCGGAGCCCGGCTCAGCCGAGCAGCCAGAGGGGCAAGCCGGCTCCCACCACCCCCTGCCAGCCCGGATCTGCATCCCCACCGTTCCCACACCTTCCTCCGGGACCCCCTCCCCAAGGACGGAGGCTTTCCAGCACGCTCTGGGCCTCGCCGCCTAAGGCGGGTTTGTCCCTGCACCAAGCCGGGGTGGGGGGGGGGGATGCAGCCTGGCACGGCTGAGAGAGGGAGCCCGGCATGGCGGGGGGCGGCGGCCATGCGAGGAGCACTCCCTCCTCGCAGGCGGCCGGCAAAGGCGGGCTGAGGCGGCGGAGACAGGCTGGTCGGGCGGGCGGGATTTCCGCCGTCACGTCCCGCGGGTAGCAGCGGTGCCGCAGTGCCTCATTAAGATGGTGCTCACGCCGCAGCGCCTGGCCTACCCGGCCCATCCCGAGCACGCCTGGCTAAAACCCACCCGGGCAGCCAAAGACAGAGGCAGGGGGTCCCCAGCACGGGGGTGAGAGAGCTCCCAGCCAGCACCNTTAACGGTGCCCGGGGCGCGGGCAGGTGAGGCGCGGTGGCCGCTTCCCCGCTCCGGCCGCCTCACCGGTGGTTTCTGCCCGCAGGAACATCCCGAAGAGGCGAAGATGGTGGTGAAAGTCGGAGTCAACGGGTGAGTGCCGGGGCCGGGNGGGGGGGACGGGAATGGGAGACCCCTGGGGACCCGCTGCTCCCTCGGGGTGTCCGCAGCATCTCTGCGGCCCCTTCGCCGCCATGCTGGGGGAGCAGGGCGGGCTGGGAGAGGGGCGCAGGCTGCAGCCGGGGTGTGTGTGGGGGTGTCTCTCCTTTGTTACCAGGTGGAAGCAGCGCACGCCATTCCCCGGGGCGCTGGCGGCAGCGAGCCCCGAGAGAGCGGCCCTTNGGAAGGGGGGGGTAAGGTCGCCTCAAGGGCGCGGGGGGGGGGACATGAGCCTGTGCGCCCCGCCGGTCCCGCTCCACCATCGCCCCCCGTGCTGGGCTNCTTTAGCCATGACCGGGGGGGCCCTTCTCGCCTCCCTTAGGCAGGGGCCCAGCCGCCTTTCCCCGCCCTGGGGACACCTCCCCCGCCGCAGGGCGAGGACCCGNCAGGGCAGGGCAGGGCGGGCTGCTGAGTCACTTCCCCCTGCAGATTCGAGGTGACTCGCCCCGGAAGCGCTGCTGCTTCCCGCTTGCCCCGGCCCCCTCCCCCGGGGGTCCCTGCACCCCACCGGCGGGCTGCGGCCCCCCGCTGAAAAGTCGCCCGCTGGATCGCGTGTTGGCGGCGGNGCGGCCCAGGGGTGGCTCGGAGGGAAGGTGCAGCGCGCACCCCCGCCCCGTGGGGACCGTTGCGGACCCTCCCCCCGGTTAAGGGGGCGAGGGGTGGGGGGGGGCAGCGGGGGGGTACCGAGGCAGCCGCACCCGCAGCGCGGACGCACGTAGCCCGGCCCGGCCCCCGCGCTCCTATTCGGTGCCGGCCCGGCGGGGCGGGCCCCAGCCCTTCCCCTCCGCGGCTATAAAGGGCGGCGGAGCGGCGCTGCGCCACCTTCTCACTGCGCGCCGGGGCGGCTTAGAGGCAGCAGGTAACGGGCGAGGGCGGCGGGGGTGGAGGA
>VZTQ01000056.1:184788-210353 GCA_013400755.1 Pelecanoides urinatrix | reverse complement strand
GGAAGGGGGGGGTAAGGTCGCCTCAAGGGCGCGGGGGGGGGGACATGAGCCTGTGCGCCCCGCCGGTCCCGCTCCACCATCGCCCCCCGTGCTGGGCTGAGGGGCCAGGGCAGGGCAGGGCGGGCTGCTGAGTCACTTCCCCCTGCAGATTCGAGGTGACTCGCCCCGGAAGCGCTGCTGCTTCCCGCTTGCCCCGGCCCCCTCCCCCGGGGGTCCCTGCACCCCACCGGCGGGCTGCGGCCCCCCGCTGAAAAGTCGCCCGCTGGATCGCGTGTTGGCGGCGGCCCGGGGGACGTGACCTTCTCCCACCGGAGCGAGGAGTAACCGGATCCCCCGAGGCCCTCAGTAAATTTAGCGCTTGACCTTTCTGGTGCGGGGGTCGCTCTTAATTTTTAACCGAGGCGCCTCGGCCTTTGGACGCGGCTGCTGGGCTCCCTCCTGCCCCGCCGGGCAGGGAGTGCCGGATGCTTCCGAGGGAAGGCAGCGGGCCGTGCCCAGCCCGGCAGGGTCCCTGTTCTTCCTCCTCCTCCTCACCCGTGTCTCTCTCTCCTCAGATTTGGCCGTATCGGCCGCCTGGTCACCCGGGCTGCCGTTCTGTCTGGCAAAGTCCAAGTGGTGGCCATCAACGATCCCTTCATTGATCTGAACTACATGGTGAGTTGCTTTGCAGTGCCCCCTCCAGGCCTTTCTGAGTAAGGGCTCCTCTGGCTCTGTTCTAGTAGTTTCCCAAGAAAACCGGGTGTGGGGTAGAGGCACAGGGCTGGGAGGTTCGGCAGAGCCAAGTGCAGCACAGCAGTTGGACGAGGTCACTGAGGAGGTGGGGAGTTGAGACTGTGGCATAGGTAGAGCAGTGGTTGGGGAGACGGCAGCCGGGGTGCCTGACCTTCCCTCCTCTTTCCCTGCTAGGTTTACATGTTCAAATATGACTCTACTCATGGTCACTTCCGGGGCACTGTCAAGGCTGAGAATGGGAAACTTGTGATTAACGGGAATGCCATCACCATCTTCCAGGAGTAAGTATCTCTTCCCGTCTTGCCCCTCTGGAGGATGAAAGCAGGTGTCTAGCGGAGCAGCTCTTACAGTTTTTTCCCTCCGCAGGCGTGACCCCAGCAACATCAAGTGGGGAGATGCTGGTGCCGAATATGTTGTGGAGTCCACCGGTGTCTTCACCACCATGGATAAGGCCGGGGTGAGTATGCTGCAGTGGCACACGGGAGAAGGGATACTGCTGCTCCTGCCTGGGGGACACATCACCGTTACAGAGTTGCTTGAGATGGGGCTGGGGGGGAGAAGAGGTTGTCTGAAGAAGTGAGCTGTTGGAGGGATTCTGGGTTATCTAATCTCCTTCTCTTTTTCCAGGCTCACCTGAAGGGTGGTGCTAAGCGTGTTATCATCTCTGCCCCCTCAGCTGATGCTCCCATGTTTGTAATGGGTGTCAACCATGACAAGTATGACAAGTCTCTGAAAATCGTCAGGTAAGGAGAGAGCAAGATGCTCTCTGGCCTGGAGCTCTCGCCAGCTGCATGGGGTCTCATCGCACTCGTGTAATGTGTTGCCTCTGGCTGATGAGCCTTCCCCTCTCTCTTCTCCAGCAATGCCTCTTGCACTACTAACTGCCTGGCGCCCTTGGCCAAGGTCATCAATGACAACTTTGGCATCGTGGAGGGTCTTATGGTAGGTCTGGAGCTTGCTGTTCAAGAGAGGACCCTATCCCCTCATGTGAGAGGAAAAGCATCCCCTGGGATGCTTTTTCTGGAGAGTATTGGCTGTCTTCTTACTGCTGTGCTCTCTTCCTCCAGACCACTGTCCACGCCATCACAGCCACACAGAAGACAGTGGATGGACCCTCTGGGAAGCTGTGGAGGGATGGCAGAGGTGCTGCCCAGAACATTATCCCAGCATCTACTGGGGCTGCTAAGGCTGTAGGAAAAGTCATCCCTGAGCTCAACGGGTGAGTGTTGTCCCTCCTTGGGTGTCAGGAGGCAGCAGCTGGTGCCTGGCCATCTCTGTCCTGCCCCTAGCAGAGTGGAGGGCTGGCAGAGGGGCTGTTCCCTGCTGACTCATGTCTCTCACAGGAAACTTACTGGAATGGCTTTCCGTGTGCCAACCCCCAATGTCTCTGTTGTGGACCTGACCTGCCGTCTGGAAAAACCAGTAAGTGGTGTGGACGAGCCCTAACAACCTCCAGACCTGCCCTTGCTTCTTCTAAACTCTTTCTTTTACCTGGAATTGCCCTCTCTGCATTTGTCTCTTCCCTAAGAAGATTTGATCTTGCCGAAAATAGCACCTGCCATGCATGACTGCTGCCATGGTGCTCGGATGTGTCTCTCCACCCCCCCCACTCCCCCCAGCGGACATTTTGTGTGAGTTGGCATCTGACCATCTTAAATGCATCTCTCTTCTCAGGCCAAGTATGACGACATTAAGAGGGTAGTGAAGGCTGCTGCTGATGGGCCCCTGAAGGGCATCTTGGCATACACAGAGGACCAGGTAAGTAACTCCTGCGGTTACTGGCGCTCGCCTCGTTTTTCTGACGGGAGCAGCCTTGCTGGGATCCTGATTTGAGCACTTCTGGTTCAGGCTGTGGGTAACTGCATGTGTTGCAATTCCCTTTCCGTTCCAGGTTGTCTCCTGTGACTTCAATGGTGACAGCCACTCTTCCACCTTTGATGCGGGTGCTGGCATTGCGCTGAATGACCATTTCGTCAAGCTGGTTTCCTGGTAGGCAGGGCCTGGGGGGTGGAGGGGGGAGACTGGGGGGTAGGGGCTGGCAGACAAGTTACAGTCTGTCCTGTTCATCACTGTCAGGTTGGCAGTGCAGGGTGATACATAGACCCCTGCCAAGCGGGGTGGCTCCAACATGTTAAAAGTCTCTGTGGAGTGAGATTGCTTCTTACCTGAAACAACTGGAACCTTCTCCTTCCCGTATTTGGAGGTTGTATGGGATGCTTCCTACTTTCTTTACTGGAAGCGGATGGGAAGCTGCCCGGTTCAGTTGCGTTGGGTGGGGCAGAGGAGCAGGAGCAATGTGGAGGAAGGGGATGCAAGAAATGGGTCAGTCCTGACAGCACTTCTGTATCTGTCCCCAGGTACGATAACGAGTATGGGTACAGCAACCGTGTTGTGGACTTGATGGTCCACATGGCATCCAAGGAGTGAGCCGAGCACACAGCCCCCCTGCTGCCTAGGGAAGCAGGACTCTCCTTCGTTGGAGCCCCTGCCCTTCTTCACCACCGCTTAGCTCTGCATCCTGCAGTGAGAGGCCAGTTCTGTTCCCTTGTCTCCCCCACTCCTCCAACTTCTCCCCGAGCCTGGGGGAGGTGGAGAGGCTGATAGAAACTGATCTGTTTGTGTACCACCTTACATCAATAAAAGTGATCACCATCTGAAACGCCTTGTCTGTCTCTCAGTGGGAAATGGGAGAGAGTGGGAGGTGATGAGCAAATGTAGGTGCCTGCTTTGAGATGGGCCCTGCCAGTCTGGCTGCAGCTGCTGGGACAGGTCTCAGCAGTGCTGTGGCCACCACGTTGAGGCGGTGAAACGCGGCGGCAGAGACGTGGGAAATACAGCTTGGGTCATGCACAGGCAGGGTGCAGTCCTGGCTTACCTGACCTGCAGCCGGCAGCAAGTGCGGGTCTCTGCTGAGCGCCGTGCTGCCGCGAGCAGAGCTGTGAGCTGCCTCTGCCAGGGGTGAGACTCGCCTCTGAGCCGAAATAAGGTGCGGAGCAGGGCTGTGCTTGCAGGCCTGCTGCGTGGTAGAACGGAAGGCAGCTCTGCTGCTCCCTCCACCTTCTAGCTCTCTGGATTTGCTTGTCTGGTGGGTGTATGCAGGATAAAGTGCTGAGCAATGATTTTTTTTTTTTTGCATCAGGTTTGGCAAAGTGGCACAAGAAACAGGAATTCTTTCTTCTTCCCCCTGCCTTAGCAGGAGTGTTACGAGGAGGATTTTTTCATTTGCTTTTTACCTTGTTTGAAATGAATCAATTTGCCCTAGAGGAAATGGCTGCCTTGGGACGTGTCGGAGGCCAGTGTCACCATGGTGGTAGCTAGTCTTAATTCTGGCTTAATTCTATGCAGAAGGAGGGGCAGTTGCAGTTAAGCTCCTGAACAGCAAATCTCTGCAAGGTGTGTGTCAGCCCTCTGCCAGGGACTGCGCTACCTCCTCCTGGAAGCACGAACCAGGCTGCCAGGCTGGGGCTGAGCCTTCTGTGACCTACGAGCACCGGGGTAGATAAGTGATGTACTGCACAAAATTGTGTGACCTTCCATTTCTTAGCAGCTTAATTTACAGCCTCGGAGATGATGTGTTGCTGTCTCTCTGGCAGGCAGGGTTGGAGCTGTTGTCTGCACCCCGACTGCTTTAAACCCTGATCTGGAGCAAGGACTTAAGCTGGAGGACTTAAGCTCCCAGGATCAAGGTATGTTGGACATAGTTTCCTGGAGCCGCTTATCTTCAGCGGTTGGGCTGCGTAAAAATTAAATGTTTATTGGACTAGAGGGCAATGACTCAAAGTTGCTTTGCAAAGAGAAGAAGGTTGAATAACCTGCCTCTGGATAGGAGGTGGGACTCTGAGTAGCTTGTTAGCCCTGGGACAGCAGCAATACCTGGCTTATCCCACAAATGGCCCCGTGGGAGCTTTAGGTAACTCTGGAGTTAAATGGGAGCTGCCTGATGCTGGGGCTAACTGGAGGCAGCCCTCCTGCGGAGTTGTTTCTGCTGGGGAGAGGCGTAGCCCGCAGGCCTGTCAGGCTTACAAATGAGCCTTGGGTTGGTCCCGTCCTGTCCTCGATTGCTGCGCTTGGGTGCTTTGAATGGTGGCCCTATGCGCTGCTGCCCGCATATTTGTGTGCGTGCCAGCCAGCGCCTTGCTTGATAATCTGGAAGTGCAGAGAGGCCATTGAAACACTTTGTTGGGGGGGGGGATGCCTGTTTTCCCATGTAAAACAAAATTATTTTGAATTGGGTTTAAAGTAGGAACATTTCAACGAGTCACCATTTTCCTCTAAAAAGCCTTATGTTTCCTGAGCAAGATAAGGCTGCCTGAAAATTCACCTAGAGCAAAGAACTCTTCTTATTTAACAAGAGCCCTATCCAACCTGAGATCAAATTGCTGCAGGAATGAGCAAATTCATACAACCTGGGGGGTGGGGTGGAGGAGGAGTATGTGCTCTCAGACCAACAATTGCTGGGAATGTCTCAGATAAAGGTTCATGGTGTTTTAAAATACTATTTCAACCGGTTTACAGTCTTGCTTAAAATTCTTGGCAAAATGATATGGTATCTAGGTGAGGCAAGCCAGGAATCACAGAATTTAAAACACAGTTGCTCTTGTATGGAAACAGGGAGAGCGAGTGTGGCAAACAAGTCGTGCAGCCTTTGGACAGCCTGGAGGGCTTGGTTTCCTCTCTCGTGTAAGCTCCTGAAAAAGTACAGCGCTTCTCAATCCTCATTTTGCATCCAGACACTGTGCCTGCAGATGGCACCACAGCAAGGCCCCTCCGGACAGATGGAAAAGCTCGCTCAGTGGCCAGCCTGTCCAAGAACTGCAACCCTGTCCTAAATATATATTTTTTTTTTGTCCATTTGAAAAATTGACATATATGACTGCGGATGGCATTGGGATGAAGATGGGAGACCTGCTGTGGCAGCTGCTTCTCTCTCTGGAGAAGAGTTTTCTCCTAAGTAGGGGAGTCTAGGTTTGCTCTTAAAGCATTTATAAGGAAAACCGACAGAAATGCGTGGTCAGGGCAGGTAGGTGCTCAGACAGACATAGAGGCTCTTGTTTAGCTAAACGTGATCGTGCCACTCTGCTGGGACAAACCAGCTCTAAGAACAGCTGCGATAAACCAGAATCCATCCTGGTTTATGAACGCCTTGCAAGGGGAAGGTATAGAAAGAGACCGATCCTGGCTAAAGGCTTGACTCTGCCTTCCTTGACCGGCCAGGCACCAGGGCTTGCTGCGCTGGGCCATCACGGGAGAGGGATGCACCGAGATACGAGTTCACTCCTTTGCAGGGCTGTGCGGACACAAAGCTCTCCGGACAACCCAAGGGACAACTTCTCTGACGGGCAGCCAACCATTTCTACGGGTGGTAAGCCGCACCTTTTCTTTTCTTTTTTTAAGACACAGGAAATTCAAGTGATGCTGCAGTATGGTAATTAGCAGTGGTGTTACAGGAAAATTCCCTTTTATGGCAACTTTGAATGTTTAGAGAAATTATTTTATACTTCATTGGCATTTGCGCACACTACCACGCATGCATTACTCCCCCAAGAAAGGGCTAGTTGTCCTCAGACCACCTTCTTCTCAAGATGTCAACATGAAACTTCAGCGTTAAGGAAGATGCCATGTAGTGAAAATCATCTTGAGCTGATGTGGAAGCTAATTAAGCTTGCTTGAAAAATCACACCAAAATGTAACAAAATGGTGACTGCATAAGCACAGTAAAAAAAGTCTCGGACATTTAAAACATACTCTGTCCTCTTCTGAAGTAAATGAGTCTTTGAGCAAAGCAGTCAAGATTTGTGCAAGGAAGAGGAGATACAGGTCTCTGATAGGAAAGACTATGGCACAAAGCACATGTTTGTCTTATATGACTGTCTAATATCTTAAATAATAATGTTCCAAGCTCCTTTGTAACAGATGCCATTTGTAAAATGCAGGTTCATGACTTATACTCATGGTATGCAAATACCCCCAGCAGTATTCACAGAAAGTGGGCATTTCATCAAAAATAAGCTGCCTACCTTTAGGCAGTCGTAGTGTATATATACCGCAAAAACCAAATAATTTGTTACTTACTCTTCTGAGCTGAATGTAAATTCTTACTACAGGACAGCTAACTTACCTCCATATATTCTCCTACTATAGAAGTGTCATCTTCCTGAGGAGTTATTATCTATTAAGTGTTCCTAGAAGGAACAGTAGTACTGGGTTATACTTTACTGCATAAGATTTGAAAAGGCAGTTGTCAAAAAGCTGAAGTTGTAGTCAAATGAAAATAGAAGAAAAACTGTAAATGAAACTTAAGAGCCTTAAGAAAGGCTCTTATTAGGAAATTATGTGACAAATACAAAAGGTAGTATGAAAACCTTTTTCAAATGTATCTTGAAGAGAAGAAAGCTGCCAAAATGCCATAAGATGGCGTGGGAGTGGTTAGGGAAGCTAAGGCCATGGCAGCAAAGTAAAACTGATGTTTTGCCATCAGAGGAGCTTTGGGGTATTCCCAGACAAGAGACTTTCCTCAGCAGCGATGAGACGAAGCCGCTGTTGCAAACCAAAGTGTCAGGACTTAAGAACGTGTCCGTGACACGAAGGGCAGCGAACCCTTGGTACCAGACTCAGATGGTCTCCAGTGTGAAACGGATGAACAGGTAACTGTGCTGTAAGTAATTCACCGCTCACCTCAGCCCTCTCCCCCCCTGCCATGATGAAAAGTAACGGGGTTTAGGAAAAAACTGACTGGCAAAACCTTTCAAAGAACCTGAACTGCCCCAGGGCAGGGAAGACCACCCTCTCCAGGCTGAAAACTAGTGGCAAGGCTGGTGGTAATGGAGAGAGAAGGTGCGAGTGGCCAGCGTTTGAGGACATCTGCCCCAGGGTCGTTGATCATTCAACACCTTCAGAACAATTTGGAGCATGGGGTGCCAAGGTTTGTTGATTATGCAAAATGATGCAGGACACTCAACACTGAATCAACCTGTGGAAAGGTGCAGAAGGATTTTGTGACCAAGTGACTGGGTTATTAAAACGGTGGGTGAAATTCAAGGTTGCTAAATGAAAAGTAATACATGTGGTAGGGGGGAATAACTCTGACATCGCAGGTCTCAAAGCCCTCCTGTAACATTGCCCAACTCCCCACCAAACAAGCGAGCAACCTTTGTTGGCCTTGCTCTGAGTCCTGGAAGAAAAAAAATAGGTGGTTTGTAATTTCTGTAATCTCCAGCTTTTTAGTTACCAAGTTGGTTTAGGTGCTGGACCCCAAGCAGATGCTGAAATCTCACTGAATGCACGTGGCCTCCAGCTTCTCCATCTCCTCAGACTCCTAATGTGCCTTTCTCAGCCTGACTAAACTGCCATCTAGACCATCATCATGAAGTGAGTTTAGGCACTGGGCAAAAATGCTCACTCGCTTTTTTTTTTTTTAAGGAGCAAAATAACTAAACTTTTCCCACTCAAAACATTTTTCTCCAGCCTAGAATCATAGTTAGGAGTCTTTGCTCCACCTACTCCAACTTGTTATGCAAAGCAGGACAAAGCACGCCAATGTCACATGGGGATAAAAGATGTTTAAAGATGCCATCAGCTTCAGCGTCTGGCTGAGCACTCACATGAGATTGCTTGTAAGCCCTGCTCCCTAAGTCTTTCCAGCCCTCCTCTTGTCCTGGGGATATTTAGTCACTAGTATTTCTTGCTCTTAGATGTATCTATGCATAGCTTAAATATTGGCTATATATGTATGGCAACAGAAACTATGTTTTGACTCTATTTAAAAATATATTTTAATACCTCTTGGCATTTTTGACTGAGATATTTACTCCTTTTGAGAGTCTAGATCATTTCTATGTATCAAAAACGGTATCAGTTTTGTCTGTTAATTCCTCACCCCTCCATAAATCTGTGCAGATTTCTTTTTTCCCCATTCCTTCATGATTTCTACCCTCCTCCCCTCTCCACTGGTTTCTCAATGGTTTTCATAGGCGGCCTGTCAGACTAATCACTGACGTCATTTGTTCACCTGTCCACGGTCTTTTCTAAATGTCTTCCCCAATGCATTTAAAAATTGACATCACCAAACCATGGATTTCAGCAGCCAACGCTTTGTCATCACCACTGAGGTTCGAGTGCTTTGCAAAACGCTGTTTGCAGGAACGCGGCGACGGGGCTGTGCTTTTTTTTTTTTCCCCAGCATCACTTACTCCCTCTCCCCAAGCAGCTTCAGGCTCTGTGCGGTGGCTTGTTCACCGCCACGGCACCCTGCGCAGCCCCCCACATTAGCGTGCTCTAGGTCATCTCTGCCTGGAAATGTTAGAGTTTATTCTGAGAAGATCCTGTCAAGGATCCTCCTTAATTGTAAATGGCCTGGAAACTGCTTCATCATTCCCCTCTGACCACATTCTGCTCTTTCCAAATACAGAACAGACATATCTGGTGAGTACTTCTCTTTTTTGCCTCATTTTGATATTTTTTTTTTCCAATTTCAGTCAAGAAAAAAGGTTTATATTACTGCTAGGATTGATTTTTCCTTAAATATAACTAAAACAACATTTTAGTGTCCTTAGGCATCCAGCTATTATTTTTTTTTCTTGAGGTGATATAAGTAGCTGAAGACCTTTTTTATGCAGCTGAACTATTTTGTTGTCCCTCTATTCCTTCTCCCCCACACAGTTGCTGTAGTTGTTACAAGGTTTATTTTCATTAATTAAGGTCAGGCTTCATTATTATTTTTATTAGTTGTTCTTATTTCTAAGTACTATTGTCGCACGGCCACTTATTCAAGGAAGTAGTTTACTGAAAGCTATCTTCTCATGCGTACTAAATCACAGCTTTTTGGATAACTGGGAAAACTCTCTTCTTTCCAAAGATCTCCTACTTAATCATACTTTTTTAGTACTTCCCCTAAACAATTTCACTGTAAGAAAAGGCTATGTAACACCATGCAGTTCTCTGTTATAGCATTTTTGTCCTGGATGATGTCTTGATTTGTTTCTCAGTTGATCCCTTGTCTTTAGGCAACCATCAATCCCAACCCAGTCTTCACCTGTCGTAAGGACATCTAAAATCATTGCCTTACTTGGGCATGCCATCAGTTGTAAGTTGATGAAAAACTCTCCATGGCACAGCATATTCTTTGGTATCCCTAGCCAAAGTCTCCCACGACAACATAATTTTCCTTTTCCCACAAAGCAGAGAGGTGCTTACAAAATAAATCACCATGTTTTGTTTGGGGATTCAGGAGTATATAAAAGCCCCTTCAATGCCTTGACGTGTGTCAGAGCAAGTTGTTTGGCTGTTAGCTCTAGAGTGAATGTGATTTTTAGCACGGCTTGCAACCCCTATTCACAATTGCTCTTGCCTATTCCATCTTTACCTGATGGGTTAGACTGGTGAGGTAGCAGTTCTACCATGTGGCCGTGAACATTAAAAATATCAATTAACCACATTTCTTCCTACCCTGAGAATTTCTATTTCCTCTTGCGCCTTGCCCAGAGGCGGTCTGCTGTCAAAGCTGAAAATGCTGCCTCTTCCCATCTGTTGTGATATTGGTTCAGCTTGATCATGATGCCTTTTTGTGGCCGCTTGAGCTCCTTCTCCATAGCATTACCTTAGTACCTTCCCAGCTCTTACAGCTGCTCTCGAAGCTATGAAATCTATACCTCCCTTTGCCAGAGGACCTACAGCATCCTCTCCTTGTTCCTGTCCCAGGAGAAAGCGGCCCAAGCATTTAGAAAATTCACATCTAAAACACCTCTCACAGTCTCACACATCCACTGGAAGATTTTTTCAATGGTGACTGGGCTTCCCTAAAGCTGTCTGTAGCCCATCCAGTTCTCCATGCTGTCTCGCTATCGCTCCCAGCATTAATCAACATGCGAAGGGGCTTGCCAGATGTCTTCAGGAGCCTGTCCATGCATCATCCAGGTGCCTCTCCAAGGAGACAGCACTTCTGCGTTAATTCTGACCTCTCCTCTCGAAAGGAGGTTTCTTACCTCCGTAACCAGAGTATTTGACATATTCGATCATCACATGCAAGTTCTGGGACACCGTGTGCCACAGGTAGCTGAGATAGCAACAACCATAAACATATAGAGGATGGCCCTCTCAAGAACACACTAAGCTTTTGCAGCAGGGGTACGCGGCTTAGAAAAGCCAATCTCCCAGCTCAAATCTAGAAACAAGAACAACTTTCTATGCAGCTCTGATCTCTCCTGCCTCTTGGCTAAGAAACAAGATAAACAGAATAATAAACAGGTTACAAGGAAATCAGGCTGTCAGCATCACGTTTAGGTCCATCTAAGGAATCCTGAAACTGGGAAAAGCTAACTCACACAAAGCTGAGTCGTGTGGGATAGGTGACAAAGCGCCTTCAGCAGAAGGGTGCAAGATGGAAAATATAGGACTTCAACTGAAGGGACAGACAAGTCAGATTCTTTAAGTTCTGAGATACAATCTAAAATAAAATAGATGGGATGCAGGAATGAGTGAAGGGAGGGAGTGGGCTTGCTTAGCACAGGGCTACTTAGTGGTTAGGTTGACTGAACCTTCTTGGAGCCAGTAAGAACATCCCACATCCATGTGGTGACGTGCAAGGAGGGCGATGCTCCCTGTCCTTTCTGTGGAAATATCTGGTAGTCTTCATCAAGAAACTCAGTGGGCCTGGTCTCAGACCCTGCCAGACAGGGTCTCTGAGCTCTCATCCTCACCTTTCAGATGAGTCCTAGGGAACTTCACTAGGGAAGGGGCAGGGGAGGCCACTCTGCATGCCACAGGATCCGAAATGCATTCAGCAGGAGCCAGGGCTCACTTCTGCAAAATGCCTGGCAGGGTCTGTTGAAGTCCCTTGCCAAGAGGCTGATCTCAGCACAGGGAGCGTGGAGCACAGTGGCCACGGCAGAGAACTGTGTCTCCCACCCCAGTTCAAAGGCTGATCACGTCTCTCGACACCTAATGGAGGCAGGGTGCTCACAAGGTGGGTCTGTCCCAGCCCAGGGACAGCTTTTGCCTCAAAGGAGGGGTTTTTGTGCCACTCCCACTGCTGATATAAAAGTTGTGCCTGTCCTCACCTAGACACAACAGTCCAAATGTTGGGGAAGGAGAAGCCAAAGCAATCACTAGCACATTTCCAGACTGCCCAAGTAAGTTTCTGGACTTCCAATAGGGTGGGGAAGCTGAACCAGCCTGCCTAAATATTCAATGGGAGGCCCTCGCTGCCAATCCAGAGAGACACGATCCCAAAAGGATGGTCTTGGACAAATGTTAATGGAGGTCACCAGGCAGCAGCCACAGTCCCGAGATGGATGCTCTCCGGGGGACTGCCCAGACACATCCTGCCATAGGACCCCATTCAGTAAGACACATCCGTGCATGTCCGTACTTGGGCAATAAACATTCACATTAACGCATGGATACCGAGTGAGACAGGACTTTGTCCCCTGCATGCCAAAGTCTGCTCTGGTGGACTAAGGACCATAGTAGACTCAGCTGCAACATGCTGACGGATGAACACTGTCGATTGGAAAGAGTAACTACCTGCTCCTCCAAAGTTCATCAATTCATCACCTTGGTCGAGGATAGGAGAAGGCCCACTCCATCCATGGCCAGGCAGCACCTGCAACCAAGTCTTTCAGAAAGTTCAGGCCAAACAAAGATCTTTGAATGGGCTGGCATCTAAGAGTAAACGAGATACAATTATTCCCTGTGAGATGAATACAGACCAGCAGATGTTCAGAAAGATCAAGCAGCCAAGACCTGGGTCTTTGCTAGACAATTTCTTCTGATATTGCTTCCTCAGCAGGCGCTGCCGAGCGGTGTCCTGGAAAAGGGATGAGGTTAGGGAGGCGAGAAGCAACACAGCACTGAGCAGTTTCTAGACACCGTAGTTCTCAGCGGCGCTCATGGTGGAGAAAAACAGGCTAGATACTCCCCAAAGAATAGAAAGGAGCCCATAGAGAAGAGTTAAATAGATGGAAGGTCCGTACCTCCTCATATCCAGCATCAAAGATGTGGGGTCACCACTGATGGACGGGTAGATGCAGGGAAGATGGTCTGGAGGCCTTGGGCTGTGCTGAGAAATTGCTGAGGCAAAGGATCAGTGTTGTTGTGTGTCCTGCCGGTGAGATCTCAGGGGCTGGCACACTAGTGGGGGAACGGAGCCTATTGCTGGTGATAGAATTCACCAGAGAACAGCATCTTGCACACACGGGTGGAGGAGATCTCAGTGTCACCGCAAATGAAGTTCTGACAAGCAGTGCGGGACTGCGGTCCCCACGTGTCCTGGTACACGGGCACCCGGCAGCACCAGCTGCTCCTCTGGGCAACGACTGCTCGAGGCAGAGACGTCAGTCCTTCTGTGCTTCATGCTTGAAATCTCTCAGGGTACGTGCTCTGCAGTCCTGTGGGTTCCTTAAGCAGTACCGAGAGGATAAGGTACGCATGGCATGGATTACGCACGGGGGAAGGCAGACTTAGCCAGCCACTCCCAGAGACCTCCTCAGCAGAGAAAGAGCAGAGAACGCTGCAAAGACACGTACGGAAAAGGGGATTTGCACGAACCAGAAGAGCCTCCGGGCAGGATAGAAAGCGATCCCTGATCTACTGCGTGTGAGGCATCACCGCTCAAAAGAAAAAGCCCAGATTAAAATCTTTCCCCTGGCTTTAGCTCTTGTAGGAAGAAAAATAAAAAGAGAAGAGGGAAAGAAATGGAAACAGTCGGGCGAGGCCCGTGGCGAAGGGCTGTCTCGGGGCAGCCAGGGCGGGGGGAGCGCACACCTCCGCTGCTATCCAGCGCCCCGCTGCCCCCGGCAAACGCTCTCCCACCTTCCCCGTGAGAGGCAAAGACGGCGCCGGCAAGTCGGAGCCCAGCCAGAGCAAACCGTCGGCTGAGGAACTGCCATTTCCCAGCACCAAGAGCAGTGCCCCAGCTGCGCCCTGGCCTGGAGGTTTCCTCGGCTGCGAACTTCTCGTGCCGTTTAGCAGGGCCTCGCCTCCCCGCCGGCTCTAACCACGCCGAAACGCCGAGGCATGCCTCATCACGTCTGGCAGGCACAGGCAGCGGCAGGTCCCCCCTGCCCAAACACCGACCCCCTGCGCTGCGGTGCACGGCTGCGCCGGCGCTCGCAGCTCAAAGCGCACGGCAGCATCGGCTACCCAAGCCAAAACCCGCGGAGATAAACTGCTGCATCCCTCAGCCCTCATTTCATCTACCTTACCTAATCTTAAGAGACGATCCAAAAACTCTACTGCCATCTACTTTCTCTTCCCTTCAGGACCTTTTGTGAGCAGCGTTTTTCTGTGGAGCCTCACCTGCCTGGGCTGCGCAAGTCTGGGTCCGATGCTCAGCGGATAGCCCTGCAAAACGCTGCCTCTCACCCCTCCTGCCACCCCCCCGGGCCCCAGCATCCCCTCACCGGAGGAGGACGTGCCACAGCCAGCCAGGCGAACGCTGCAAGAGACGGTGGGACACGGGAACCCCCACACCATAGGACTGAGGGCAAGGCGAGAAGATGCTCTGGGATGCCCTGATGTGGCGGAGGAGACCAGGCGCTGGAAGAGGAAGGTCCACAAGTCACGAGCCACGTTTGGCTTCATTTCCAATCCCTCAGCATCGATGATGCTCCAGGTTAAGAACAAGGCAGCCCACGCAGCACCAGTGCTACGCATGGCCCGTCGAGGGCCAGCGGCCCCCAGAACAGGCATCTTGCCGCTGTCCCATCTGCCCGCCCCATCTGGCACACCCAAGGGATGGGAGCGTCCCATGGGAGGCCCCCATTGATGTGGGCTTGGGGGTCTGGTGGAGGACACCCCCTTGCCTCAAACCGCACGGCACCCACGGCAGCACAGGGAGAGCCCACACCCGGTGAAGCTGTAGAAAAGGAAACTGTCCCATTTAATGACCCCTCGCCCCCGTAACACAGACGCGAGCGCACCGACGATGCGCGGCAAAGCAAAGTGCACGGTGAGCGGGACTCGGCCCCCGCCTCGGCGGAGGCGGGGGGGCTCGGGGTGCCCGGCGTGGCACCGGGATCAGCCGGGCACCCGGCCAGCAGCAAGGACGGAGAAAGCCCCGGGCTCGGTCCAGTTGGCACCAGTGTCAGGTCCAGTTTGCAGGAGGTTCGGCTCCGTGTGGCGCAGGGAGGGCGCGGGGGCAGGTCAAGCGTACCAGGATGGAGGCCGGAGGAGGTGGCTCTTGGGGGGGCCTGGGGACAGGTCCTGGAGAACAACCCCCGTGGCAGGTTTGGAGCCTCCCTGCCCGAACCACAGTTTAACCAAAGCAGGGGAAGGGAATAGAGAAGGGGCTGGAGGCTGAGCGGCCCGGGCGAGGGCCTTCAGGTCTATCTAGCTATTCCCATTTGCAAGATATCTGGTGGCAGGGGGGTGCAGCACCCCAAAACAGGAGTGAGCCTGGGCGACAGACGTTTTACCAGCGGCTCCACGTCCCTGACAGTCTCTCCCAGGCCAGGAAGGGGGTCCGAGGGAGCGGGGCCTCCCCTCATTATCTGATGGAAGCGTCGCTGGGGGGGTCACGGTCGGACTCCTCGCTCTCCTCGTTCGGGGCTGACTCGCTGTTGGAGGCCGGGGTGAAGGCAGGAGACTTTCTGCGGAGAAGAGTAAAGGGCAGTGGTCACAGTGGGGAGGGAAAGGACCCAATTCGGTGGGGGCTGGGGGCACCAGAGCAAGGAGGAGGGAAGCTGAACTGCCCCCTCACTCCCCTGGGGCATGCGTGGGTCTGCAGGAATCCTTGGGTGCTGGGGAGGGTGTCCCAGAGAACACCAGAGCATGAAGAAGGGCTGGGGGAGATGCCGGAGGAGCTTGCCCAGAGCAGGACCCTGCCAAGGCGTGTGAGGCGAGGGGTCAGTGGAAGCCCACCACGGAGGTCCCCAGCCCGGAGCCACCCTGGCTCCACACACCAGTGGGGACCTATACGATGTCCCTGCACAACAGCAGCTCTCCATTGGGGGTGTCCAGCTTCCCCTGTCAAAATTGACTCCTGGGTGCAGCCCACCTTTTTTGCAGAGGTGGCACCACCACCTGTGTGGAGGCTGGTCTGCAGGAGTCCAACAGCCTCTGGGAACTGCCCTCTCTCCGTGCCACACCAGGGCAGGGCAGGAGCACTACCCCCTGCCTCAGCTCCCACTCACCGCTGCCCTGGCTCCGGTCCGTGCCTAGAGCCCGGGTATCCCGGCCCTCCCGCTGAAGCTCACCTGTCCCCAGACTGGGTGATGAGCCGCCGGCAAGTCTCCATCTGCACGTCCAAGCCTCGCTTCATGCTGCACATCTCCATGTACTCGTGCAAGTGCCGGTTCATGTCGTTCTTGGCCGTGGCCAGCTCCAGCTGCACAAGGGAAACGGTGCAGAGATGAGCCCGGGGCACGGCCAGACCCAAGGCTGCCGCCCCCCATTACCAACTACCTGTTCCCGCATGGTGTCTCCCTCCCCCAGGGACCCACTGCCCCATTTCACCCCTTTTGTGCCATGTCCTCCCCAGTTCCTCTTCCTCCTCTTCCCACCTCTATTTGGTCGATGGTTTCCTGGTACTCCTTCTCACGGCTCTTGAAGAGCGACTCCGTGTCCTTGATCACTTTCTCCAGGCTGTCGTCCTGCTGCTGGGGAGAGCAGACGGCACGTTTAGAGGCAGGGAGGCGTCCCACACGAGGAACCAAAGGCAAGAGAGAGAGAAATCAGAGAAAGAACTGGCAGCACTGGGAAAAGAGGAAGAAACATAAGCGGTCTAGTATAAATAAGGCACGAGTCAGTCCTGCCAACCCGGGGTAGGGAGACCCAGGTACTTGCCACCCTGGGCAGTGAGCATGTCAGCCCAGAACAAGCCCAGCAACGCACAGAAGCTTTGGAGAGCACAGACCGTCCCCAAGTGCGACACATCCCCAGGGGACTGCCGAGGGCTGGAGATGCGGGATGGCGAGGGCTTTGGCCAGACGTTGAGGTCCCTGTTCGGGCAGTGTTGCTGCACAGCGGGCAGGGGGGCTGGGGAGCCCGAGCAAGGGACCACCAGAGACAGACCACAGAGGAGGTCGTCTCTTCTGGGAGGATTGTGACTCTCCCTCCGCGTGTGGGCTGTGCCTTCAGCACATTTGTCAGGCTACAGGTCCCCGCTCTGTCTAACAAGGAGACCTCCACGAGGATGCGGTAACGTATTCACATAGAGACGATGGGGTGCAGAGGGGACGCATCTGTACAGGCCTGCAAGGGACGAAGGGGCTGAAGTCTAGTCTTTGAGGGAGCATCTTCCCAGCCTCAGGCAGGACCGAGTGTCCCAACCCAGAGCTGGATCCCCAAGGGGACCTGACACCACCGTTACCTCCCCCTGCACCTCTGCAGCTGCGATGGCGTATCCGGAGAAGTCCTCCCAGAGGAGCAGCGTTTCTTCTGTCTCCTCCCACGTGAGGCTGTCGCAGTCATCCTCAAAGTCATATTCCCTCCTGGGGGCAAGGGAACAGCGCGTCAGCACCCAGCAGGAAAACCCCGGCAGGCAGGGGGTCCCATCAGTGCCAAAAGCCTTGCTCCCCTTCACAGGCAGGGCTGCAGTTCTTGGGGGGTCTGGCCAGGGTGAGCTCGTGTGCCCAAACCCAACAGTTGATGGGGAAGGGGCTGGCTTTATGGTCAGGAGCCCCAGCAAATTCAGGCAGGGACTCCCGAAAGGGGGCAAGAGGAGGGGAGCTGGACCAGCTGGACCACCATGGGTGGGCTCAGGTCTCCCAGGGGGTCAGGGTGTACGTACCCCGCGGCGGCACCTCCCACCCCGCTCCCCCCCCAGGAAGGGGAGCCGCAGCCCTCCCCTGCCCTCCCTATCCCAGGCGGGGAGCCCGGTGCCGGAGCCTCGCTCGATGCCGGCGGCAGAGGTGCGGAGCGGCCGCACTCACAGCTGGTTCAGCATCCTCTGCATTTCCTCATTGATACTCATGGCCGTGGTCTCGTCCTCCTCTTCCTCTTCAGGTTTTCGGGAGGCATCGCTTTCCGACAGCGAGGTGTCTTCGTCGCTGACCTGCTTGCGCTCCCGCTTCCGCCCCACCGAGGCTGGGACCTTAACGGGAGACAAGTGCAGAGACTACAGAAACGAGGCCGGGTCCGAGGTTGGGAGCAGGTAGTTGGGAGGAGATGGAGGGGAAAGGAATGGTGGAGGGACAGAAAGGCGGGGAAAGACAGAAAGAAAGAAAGAAAGGAAGGAAGAAAAGCGAGAGAGAAAGAGAGAGACGGGCTCGTTATGGTCAGGTTAAAGATGGTGCAATGGATAAAACATGGTTTTAGCATTTTCTAAAATTAAAACTAAGCAACTAAAGATGGAATCTATGAATCTGATGAGAAAAAACAATGCGGTTTTACTGCAGAAAAACTCAAATCACCCATCACCCCAGTCCAGAGATAGGAAAACACAGCAACAGAAACAGGAAAAAAGAGACAGAGTCTGAAAAAGGTGAAATATGTCAATATTTACAGTCCGACCTTATTTACAGAAAGATTAAAATTTGTACACTTTCCCAACTGAATGGAACTAACCAGTTGCTTCTGTAGGGACAAAGAGAGCGAGACAGAAAAGCAGCGACATCCAGAAAGAGAAAAGAGACAGAGAAGAGACACAGAGAGAAGATGACGGAGAGGGGAAGGGGAAGGAGAGAGATGGAATTAGAGACAGACACTCAAGCAACTCGTCTCCCTCCTGCAGCTGCTCCCCTACCACTGCGGGGTCCCCGGGCCCAACACAACAGGTCAGCGAGAGGTTGAGGGGCCTCTCAATGCCCAAAGCAACATCTGGAGCTTTCTACCTCCTCTCCGTGCCCTTTGGCCGGGTCCTCCCGAGAGAGACAGAGAGCAAGGGACTGCAAGGAGCGAGGGTGAGGGTGACCAAGCGTCTCCCCTAGCAGGGGGCTAGTGTCATGTCTTCTACCTCCTTCGGGAACTCTTCTCCCCAGAGCCGGCGGCCGGAGCCTGGAGCAGCAGCAGGCGCTTCTCACCTGAAACATCTTGATCATGTCCTCACAGTTCCGCTGCTGCGCCACGTCACACAGCTTGGCAGTGATGTCGATGCGCCGGCAGATGTCCATGTCCACCTTCATGGCCTTCTCCTGGATCTTGGTGTCCAGCTCCGTGATGTTCTGAACCCACAGCGCCGCAGGAAGGGGGACAAAGGAGGAAGATTAGGCAAGGCAAACGGCAATCAGAGCCCCCACATTTCCCCCCGTGCTCGCAGGACTGTGTCCACATTCCCACTTTGCTGATTGCACCCTGGACCAACCCTGCCAGACCACCTCTGGGCTGGATGTGCCCCATCAAGGAACTGCTCTTCCACGCAGCCCCACCGCTCGGGTAGGACATTGCTGCTGGGTCGGAGAGGGGTTAGGGACTCACATTGCTCATCAGTCCCTTGAAGACAACAAGCTCTGCCTTGAGCTGCTCCACCTTCATGGCCAGCTCCTCCTGGCAGGCTTCAGCCTCCTGGGCTTCCTGCCCCGGGGCAGAGGGAGAGGTGCAAATCAGCATCAGCGGAGGGCAGCTGGGGTGCAGGGAGGGGGGGGGTACAGCGATGCTCACCTCCTGCAGCTCAGCCACCCGGTCTTGAAGCTGGACACGCACCGTGTACTCCTCTTCCCATCTAGGGAGACAAACGCGCTAGTCAGACCCCACCGGCCTCCCCTCGCCGGCTGCTGGAGAGGAGGGAGCGGCAGCTGCTCACCCCAAAGCTATCGGAGAGGGGGTGATGATGGCCCCGGGGTGGGAAGGAGAACCTGCCCAAGAATGCACCGCCGCTTGTTTCCAGACGACGGCAGCTGCCAAACGCCCATCAGCTCCCGAAGGGCCACGAACCCTGCCCCACCATGCTCTCTGCTGTCCCCGCCGCGGGCTGGCCAACGGCTGCCTGCTCCGCGACGGGGGGAGCTGGGGACACCAACCGCAGGCTCCCTGCGGCAGCTGGCCCACGGCCCCACCGGCCTCTCCATCCAACCCCCGAGCCCCTTGGCCTTGGGTCACATTAGGTTCAGCTCCAACACTCAATAACAGGCTCGCAGATCACAGAATCACAGAATCACTAAGGCTGGAAAAGACCTCCAAGATCATCAAGTCCAACCATCAACCCAACCCCCCCATGCCCACTAAACCATGTCCCCAAGCGCCTCATCTACACGTCTTTTAAATCCCTCCAGGGATGGGGACTCCACCACTGCCCTGGGCAGCCTGTGCCAAGGCCTGACCACTCTTTCAGGAAAGAATTTTTTCCTCATGTCCAACCTAAACCTCCCTTGGCACAACTTGAGGCCGTTTCCTCTCGTCCCATCGCTGTTACTTGGCAGAAGAGACCGACCCCCCCTCGCTCCAACCTCCCTTCAGGCAGTTGCAGAGCGCGATGAGGTCTCCCCTCAGCCTCCTCTTCTCCAGACTGAACACCCCCAGTTCCCTCAGCCGCTCCCCATCAGACTTGTGCTCCAGGCCCAGATATTGCGGAGTTGCCCCCCTCTGCGTCATATTTGTGACCGCGTTTGTGTGTCTGCAGCGTTGCAGTTTCAGAGTTGTCCAGAAGCGTGAAACCCAACCTAATACCAAACCACGTTACGGCATGAGCGGCCATGATGTGCGTCAACAAGAAGGGCTGCTCTTCTGCCTGTGCCAACGCTGAGGGCTGCCCTGCGCCGGGCCGCGCTACCCGGGCAGGGGCACAAGTCTCCTTGGCTGTTCTGCCGCATAACAGGTTGGATTAAAGAACGTTGTTTCATCCGACAAGGAAGCAGGATGGATTGTCCCAGTTCATGCCAAGTTGGCCGGTGGGTACTGTATCAGGCTCTGCAGCTTTGCAGAAGGCCTCGCTATACAAAGACACATCGCCTCGCAATTATTGTATTATATTTCGCCGCATGAGATCATCACCTTGGGCCACGCTGCGGTGTTGGCCCAGCGCACGGTCTGTTGGGAGGCCACCAGGCTGTGCTGCTCTTTGCTAAATGACTATCCCATAGAGCAGAGGGGTTGGCACGCGCTGCGGTGCGGCACGGGGCAGGGCTGCCGCATTCTTACCCGGCTCCTGGCTCTTCTGGGAAGGCCAGATTTCTCTGAGAAAGTGGGATTTTTCTGGGAAAGCAACCTGAGCTGGGCCCTGTCTGGTGTTGCGATCTCCGGTTTCTATTTAGTGCTTGCAAGCACCGACACAGGCACTGCGACCCTGCACGAGAACGTGAAAAATCTCTCCTCTCGCTCACTCACACCAAGTTTGAAAAATAAATCCTAAAGTCTAGGAGACCAGAAAGCACATTAAAAGCCCTCACACTTGTTATCTCAGGGTATCAGGACAATCTGATGATGTGGGAGAGTCCTGGCTTATTAATTTCTAAGTTCTTAATGCTGGCACTGTTTCTCCTCACGCAAACAAGGAGAAAGCGTGCAGTCCTCGTGTTGGTGTTGGCTCCATCCCGCAGCTACAGCAGGGGAGTCGAAGGGAGTTCCCATCCCTTTGGGGGAAGAGGGAGATGAAGAGAGAGGGAAAGAATAAGTTAAAAGGTAGAATTGCCCTTATATGGGAACCGTTCAAACAAGGCCTCCCTCCCCGGGGAGAAAAACGCCTTCCACCATACGAAAAAATTTTCAGCATCTTTCTCAGCATGGCGCTTCCTCTCTTTTTCGGTCTCCACCTCCCTCCGGGTCTCTATATAGCCCGGACTTACTGGGGAAGTAAAGCATAGCTGCAAATCCTTGGAAGCATTCATTTCACGGCAATGCTACGGAAGATGAGGACAGATCAGATAAACGCCGATTTAAAGGCAGGAGGCAAACAGCGATTCGCCCCGCAAGCGACGGATCTGCACGCCCATCCGTTACGAATCGCTCTCCCTCTCACCTCCTGCCTGGCTCCTTCTTCCCTGCTCCCTCCTGCAATGCACCACTCCTAATAATAACCTGCCTGCGGCACTGCACCCGCAGCCCAGCGCGGCCGGCCGCCGCTGCCAGCTCGCTGCCGGCTGGGAGCAAAGCTGCCCCACACAACCCCACGGCCGCCGGCGCACGCCAAGGGGAGATGCTCGTCCTTCCTGCGCCGCCGCAAGGCAGCGACCTGCCCAAAGGCTGAAATACCGGAGAAGGCGGAGAGCGAGGGCAGGAGGGTCCCAGCAGCAGACAGACCCGGTCATCTCCTTGCCGGCTACAGGCCAGCCCTCCCAAAGCTGGGGACGTGCAAGATGCAGCTCTGTTCCTACAGCACCCCCCCCAGCAAGGTGTATCTCCTCAAGAAGTTCGCTTAGTGAAATAAATTCTTTCCTGACAGAGTGGTCAGGCCTTGGCACAGGCTGCCCAGGGCAGTGGTGGAGTCCCCATCCCTGGAGGGATTTAAAAGACGGGGAGATGAGGCGCTTGGGGACATGGTTTAGTGGGCATGGGGGAGTTGGGTTGACGGTCGGAATCGATGATCTTAGAGATCTTTTCCAACCTTAGTGATTCTATGATTCTAAATGACCCCCCACATCTTTAAAAATCCTGTTCACTGGAAAAGGCACCGGGGTGCCTTACCCTGTACTGGTGCTGTGGGGCTGCTCGGGGCTTGAAGCTGCACGTTTCCCTCTCTTGCCATGTTTGAACTATGTTTGAGCTTCGCCTTAGTGGCGAATGCCCTGCAGCCTGGCGCACCTCCTCGGAGGGCAACTACAACAACAAAAGACCTTCTTGCAGCCTTTTAATGTATAAAGCAGGCTTATAAGAAAGATGGAGAAAGACTTTTTACCAGGCCCTGCAGTGACAGGACAAGGGGCAACAGTTTTAAACTGAAAGAGGGTAGATTTAGATTAGATAGAAGGAAGAATTTTTTTACGATGAGGGTGGCGAGACACTGGAGCAGGTTGCCCAGAGAAGTTGTGGATGCCCCATCCTTGGAAGTGTTCAAGGTCAGGGCTTTGAGCAACCTGATCTAGTGAAACCCCATGGCAGGGGGGTTGGACTAGATGATCCTTAAAGGTCCCTTCCAACCCAAACCATTCTGTGACCGTGCCATAACACTACTCACGCCACATCTCCAGTGTGTCCTTGCAGCATCCAAGATAAAAACTACTTGGGAATACAGATGTAGCAGACAGCACAAACCTGATGAGACTCTCAGATCCCCAGCTCTTGGCGGGTCTGTATGATACTCGCAGGCACCCTTTGTCCCTCTCCAGGCCACCTAGCCTCAGTCTGCTCCTCCCAAGTGTGGCTCCTGCGAGCCTCTCTCGGCTACTGCATCTCTTCTTGTCCCCCCCTATTGCCCCCGCACCCCTTCTAGATCCCAGACATGAATTTCAGGCCCTGCACATCCAGAGAGAAGCTCCTCCTGCTGCACCGCTCCGAGTGCCGTGGGGTGCACGGTGGCAACGCTGCCCTGAAAAAAGCGCAAGCTCGAGCACCCAAGCCATGGGTCAGAGAACCGGGAAGTCCTGTGGTAACACGGTCTCTTCCCTCTGCCCTCAGGCAGGTGGCAAAGGGTTGACACCGGCTGCATTGTCCCCACAGCAGATCAGAGCCCGCCACGGCAGGGAGGTCTCTGCTCCCAGGGGATGTCGGTGTCAGCCCTCAGCATGGGGAAGGGTGTGGAAATGGGATCCTCCTGTCCCATTCCCCTGTTTGGGACCTGGCTGCACCCGTCAGAAAGTTCCTGGGGCTGGAAAGGGTCTGGGGGTGGGGTCTGCTTTCCCCCAGCTCCTGGTAACACAGTCCAAAAATAGATCCCACCAACAACATTGGCCCGCAGCAGCTCGTGGTGCCCCCCCCGCCTGCCCCCAGCATCCCCGCTCCCTCCGTCACCCCCCCTGCAGCCTTCCCCAAAGCCTGCTTGCCGGAGCGGGACAACCCCGAAAAGCTCTCCTTGCTCCCAAAGTTTCAGCAGCACTGGCAAACCCAACTTGGTCTCCTCTGGCTGACCCACCTGGAGCAGGTGAGGCTCAAGCCCTCCAGGCCAAAAAGGTGGGTCCAGCTCCCCACTATCTGATCTGAAATCGCAAAGCAAAGAGAGCTGCCCGCCTCCGGAGGAGCCCGACCCCTGGCTTAATGATAAAAGGCCTTAGTACATGCAGCAATCGGTGGGAAAGAAGAGATGCCAACTCTTCCTTTGCATGTGCCTTGCTCGGTGCCTTCGGAGCATCTGACAGGCAAGTCTGCTCAGCCAAAGCCTTATAAAGCCAAAAAACATAAGGTGTCATCTTGGATCCCCAGCCTTGATCTTGGCACCAGAGCCCGCGGCTGCGAAGCACAGGTCAGCAGCGCGGCCCCCGTGGGTAGAGCACACCGCTTTGCTCCTTTGGGTACGTAATCAGTTACTTTCTAATTGCTTCTAAAGCATCATAAAGTGTCTTTTCTTCTGAAAAAAAAAAAAAAAAAACCAACAAACCCTCAGTTGCTCGGGTGGTGTCAGTGATAGTCTCGCCCTGCCCCGCGCCCTGACCCAGCGACGCCAGCCCCTGCCTGATCTCATCCTACGTGTGGATCGGGGAGCAGCCTCGGAAACTGGCTTGAAACAAAAGCACCGCCGGCGTGGTGCGAGAGCGGCAGCCACCCCACACGGAAAGAAGAACCGGCCAAGAGATTAGCTCTGCATTCTGCTTCGCCCTTCTCTGAGGCACGTGCCGAGCTATTTTGAGTCGGGAGGAAAGCCCCGGAGGAGTGGGGTGCTCCTGCACGGCTCGCTGCTGCTGAGGCGCTGGCTGGGAGAGCACTGGGGAGCGAAAGGGCCCGGGGAAGCCAGCTGAGGGGCTTCTCGGCACTTTCCTACATATCCAGAAGCCCTCCTCCTCCTAGCAGCCTTTTCCAACCCAAACCCGCTCACTGCTGCACGTTCACCTTCCTCACCTACTTTCCAGCTGCTCCATCTTCCCGAGAGTTTCCAGATCCCCTCTCCTTTAAAATGCCAGCTCCTGGAGTCATGTTATTTCTTCCCCGCTTAGAAAGGCATTTCTAGTCCCTCATGCTGGGTTGGTAAGACGGAAAAAGGCTCAGCGAGCATCCCGAGAGGGTTCAAACACCAGGAGGCAAGCGAGGAGACCCAGGTGTAGACGAATGCCTCCAGGGGTCCATGTTTTTGCCTCACAACCCCACCTCACGCTGCCTGGAGCCTGCGCTCCCGAGAAGTCAGGCCAGGGATGCCTCTCCCCCCTGCCTGCTTCTCCCACACCGGTGCCCACCGGGTAGAGCCCCGCAGCCTCCCCGGCGATGGTTTCGGTCCCTCGGGGGATGCAGCTCGGCCCCCCCCCCGCTCCCGCCGTCCCTTCTCACCTGCGCTTGTACTCGTCGCGCTCCCTCTTCACCTTGGCCAGCACGTTGTAGAGGGCCCGGATCTCCGGGGTGATGGTGTCGATCTGCACACCCACCCCGTCCGGGTGCACCCAGGAGACCCCCGGTCCCTGCACCAGGGTGGTCTCCGGCCCCGGGCCGAGCCGCCGGGCTTGCGAGAAGGACCAGATGGTGCCGGGCATGAAGCGGGAGGCGGCCGGGAAGGGAGGAGACGGCTGGGCCGGGGCGCCGGGGCGGCAGCCGGGAGAACCCAGCGCCCGGGCCGGCCCCAGCCCCAGCCCCAGCCCCAGCCCCAGGGTACGGATGGGACCGACGAAGCCGGTCTGCACCGCCTGGTCGCGGCGCGGGGGTCCGCGGCCCCGGCCCCCCTCCTCCAGCGCCTGCTGCAGCTGCTTCTCCAGCTGCCGGTTGCGCCGCTCCAGCTCGTGGACCTTGGCCAGGAAGCAGCGGAACCGCAGGTTCAGCGTCTTCAGGACGCTGATGTTGGAGCCCAGGTCGTTGCGGAGGGCCATGGCGGCGGGCGGCGCGGGGAAGGGGCCGGCGGGCGGCGGGGCGGCCAGCTCCCCCCCCAGGGGCTCGGCGGGGCGCGGGGCGGG
>VZTQ01000056.1:149890-184748 GCA_013400755.1 Pelecanoides urinatrix | reverse complement strand
ACGGCATAACGTCCCCTCTGCACCCCCAAAGCCTCCCCCACCCCCCATTATCCTCACTTGAGGCTCCCCTCCAAAGGCAGCCCTGCCCCTGCTCCATCAGCCACCCGCCTACGGAGAGCTGCCACCAGACAATGGCGAGCCAGAGGGCAGAGGAGGTTGTGTGGAGGCAGCCAGCCTCTCAAATTTCGTGCTTGGCTGGCGACTGGCCTTCTCCTTCATTGTTCACAAAGCGGCCTCGGGTCTTGTTTCCTACCCCCTATTTAAGCCTTTGTTAGGTCTTTTCCTACAGCCTCTTCCCCCCCGCCCCGACTCCGACCTCAACCCCAGGGCAGTGCTGCCAAAAGCACTGGTGTGGTCCCTCACCCCGTTATTCGGTGGGAGGACACTGAGCACAGATCGATCAATACAGAAACATTTATGGATGTGGACACCCGTGTTACCTTCCTGTCTCTGTGCTGATGGCCCCGTTCCCCCGGGACTTCCACTGTGCAGCTGAGCGTGGCACTTGCGCAAACCGGCCCCCGAGATCTCAGCTGAGCCGTCAGCAAGGGATGAGCGAGAAACGGGGTTGAGTTAAAGGAGATGCCCAGCGCTGCACTACATGGAACTTCGTGGTAGGAGGCGGGCGGGCTCCAGCTGGGTGGTGTGTTGCAGCCCTTCCCTTGCAATCTGGCTCAGTCCACGCTTCCAGAAACTTCCCAGACCCGCTGAGGATGGTCAGCTTCGCTAGTCTTGACTGGGAGTCTGCCTACTGCATTTTCCCTGCTGCTTCTCCTCCAGGCCTACAGGGCTCCTCCATCCTTCCATTACTCTTCTGCCTTCCTTGCCTGGGAGCAGATCGAATCAAATTTGTTCCCCTCTGCTGCTTTGCTATGTCCTGCATGTTTTGTTCTGTGACCTGTCCTGCCCGTGACTCTGGGCTCCCCACAGCAGCCCCCATTTGCATTTATAACACCTCCTCTCCCATCAGGAACCTGGCTGCATCCTCCCTGGCACACCCATGACTGTTAGAAGTCATAACTGGATTTCAGTCCCTCCCGTATGGGCTTAGGGTGGGAAATGAAGTGAGCTTTCCTTCTCCTTCTGTCGCCTCCTTTGTAACGTTTGCCCTCTCCTCAAATGGCTGTTTGCTCTGCCTGTGACCAGAGAGGCTGAGCCGTGGCAAGCCGTGCTTTTGGGAGAGGAAGGCAGGAGGGCTTTCCTCATGGATGGGCGCAGGAGATCCCTGTCTTCCAAAAACCCTCACTGCAACGGCAGCCGGTAGGGAGCGGCGCGCTCAGCAGCAATGCTACCAAATAAGCAGCCAGGGTAAAGGGAAGAACAGATGGACAAGGGGGATCCCAGACAAGGAGCTTGTTTTGAAGCTCCAGCTCCAGCTCGGAGACCTCCCAGCACATGCCCTGGAAACCCATCACTGACTCCCTCCTGCCTGCTGCCACGTCCCTTCACCCGCCACCCCCCGCGCTGCTGCAGCCTGCCTGCACGCACAGCAACCCACGTTTTCGGCCAGCGTCCTCCCCGCCTCGTATATCCTTTAATTTACTCCCCATAGGTAAAACTAGCTGTCAGCCTGTTCGCAATCCCCTCCGGTCGCACCCGGGCGAGCGGGGTCGGGCACAGGGTGATGCGCTGCTGCATGCAGCCAGCGAGGAGCGCAGGCAAGAGCAGCACCACAAACTGTGGAGCATTCGCTCGGCCTGCGCCCGTCCTGCCGGGGAAACGTGGCAAGCGGAGCTGAGTAATGAAATGCCAGTGGAGGAAGGCGTCGCCACCCATCAGGAAAAGCTTTTTCACCGGGAGGCCAGCGCAGCATTAGAGCAGGTGGTGGAATCTCCGTCCTTGGTGGTTCTCAGGGCTCAGCTACGCGAAGCCACAGCGATGTGACCTAGTGCTGGGACAGTCCTGCTTACAGCACGGGGCTGGGCTGCAGACCTCCAGCACCTCTTCCCACCAACACTCCTGCTGTCTCCTGGAGAAGACAGGGCAGTGTGGAGCCTCCTTTTTTGCCTAGCTTCTCTTACTCGGGATACTTGCTGGGATAAAGTATTCCTCCTGACACAGAAGATAGCTGGGGCAAAGGGCCAACCTCTTCTAGTTAGTCCTTAGGAAGCCCAGAGCCTAGAGACAATCCTGCTACTCAGGGGACCACAACGCTCCTCCCTGGGCCTCAACTTCACCCCAGCACCACAGCTCTTCCTCCTCATCTTCCCTTCTTGGTTCACTTGGCACTTCTCCAAACCCTCCAACAGCTCCTGCCCCAATTTTATTAGCTCAGGCTCAGCAGTGGCACTGCTGGACCCCTCCTGCTGACACGCAGAGCTGCTCACTACACCTCACTGCAGCTCTTAAAATTGTACCTGTAGCCAACGTAAAAATAGACACTTACTCACAAACACGCTGATATTTATCTTACTTCCACAGATTTTAAGGCTGAGAAAGAAGCAACCGCATTTTCTGACCCTGTGCAAAACACGTGGCGCAAATTTCTGTAACTCAAGTCAGGTACTTGTGTGGGACTGTGTCTCTAGTTGCTGACAGCACGGTAAAAAGAGATTGAGCCTCTACCATTACCTGTCATAGGCAAATCAAGGCGGATTCCCCAAGTGGCTAAGCGCCTATTAAAACCACATGCCTTGCCTTGCCTTTCATTTGAATTTGCCTAGCTTTAGCATCCATTGCCATTTTGAGATGCTCTCCCTCTCCCAGATCACAGAACCTCTTACTAGCTAATGCATCCTCCTTGCAAAGGTGCTTCATAGGTGAAACCTGTTCAAATTAGCTCCACTGCATTCCTCGAGGCTCTTTTTTTAAGGCATAGGTCACATTAGTGTGCGTGTACCCCACCTCCCTGCTCTCCTTCCCTCCGAGTGCCCCAGCGGTACCTTCTCCCTTGCACCACGCTGCTGGAACATTTCCGTGTAAACTCTCCAACTCTTCCAACTCCCAGGATGTTCTTCGCTAAAACCGACCCCTAAAATTGCTTCTGTCCACAACCAGAGGCAGCTGCTGCAATGAACACACTACTTGGGGGCACCTTGCTGCCTAGCAAAGCCGGCAGCCCAGAGTGAGCTGCCTAGATTTGGGTGCGAACGGGGAGAAATTGGCACAGAGGAGCAGCTGCCAACAGAAGCTGGGCGATCACCACACTAACCCACACACAGAAATGTCCCTAACAGGGAAGGAGGGAAGGGATTTTCTTTTAAAAAAATCCCAAACACCAGCCCAGGAGGGAGTTTTGTAGCCAGGTCTTGCACGTGAAGGCAGTTCTAGGTGCTACAGCCAAGAGCCAGGGACCTCACTGACCCTACTCTCCCCAGCAATTCCCCGCTGATCGGGCAGGTAGGACTCGCAGACCTCTTCGGGGGCTCTCCACATCCTCCCTCGCGGGGATGGACAGCTCGGGGGAGCAAAACCTACCGATGCGAGCTTGACATTTGCGTCTTCACCCCCTACAAAAGTGTACAAATCTACGGGGTTATGTGCAACAGAGCGTGTGCTCGAGGATCTAAATTTTATACCCAAGTCCCCGAAACGCGCAGTGCAGGATTTCAGTCCCTTCCTTTGACGTGAGACGATGCAACCGCAGGCTGTCTGCCCGGCGCAGATCAGACATGACAGCGTATGACATCACTGGAATTAGCGAGCGGCCCGCAGTGCTACTGGAGTCTCTTCTCTTTCCATTACGCGCTATTGTCCCCAGAAATCTTTCCTTCCTCCGCCACGGCGAGGGTGCAGCAGCGCAGCCCCTACCTCTCCCCCCCGGTTTGCAGAGGTGAGCTGGCGGCACTCCAGCGCCTGGCAGGCAGGAGCTGCCAGCCGGCCGCCTGCATCGTACCCCGATAAGGCTTCTCTGATAAACTCATTCCTGTAATAGAGCTGCACGTGGCAACTCTATTACAGAACTGCTGACCCCTTTTTTTTTCCTTTCTCCAAGTCATTAAATGCCACCCCGGTAACATTTGTGCACAGCACAGTGGAACAGATACCACAACGCATCACACTGACTTCTTTCAATCAGCTTTTAATTTATGAGCGTTTTTACTCCTCAGATCTGCTTTCAACGCTTGCCTTGCCTCGCTTCTTGCTTTGTTCTGCCTCAGCTCTTGCAAGCCAAGTTATCAGCAGCTTTCAGATGCATTAAAGGAAGGTATTGAAAGCTGCTCCAGTAGTCACATTTTCCAAAAATCTCAGCTTTCAGGTAAGAAAAGATTCCCAGAGTAAGAAGGCAGCTGCAAACACAAGTCTAGTGTGACCAGCAGCCTCGTACCAGAATGCAGAGGCAAGCCACCAACCTTCGTCCCCAGCCGCTACATCCCCAGTACTGCCTCCGATGGCTGGACGGCCGAGCCCAGAGGGTTGTGGTCAATGGACCTAAATCCAGTTGGCGGCCGGTCACAGTGGTGTTCCCCAGGGCTCAGTGTTGGGGCCAGTGTTGTTCAATATCTTTATCAACGATCTGGATGAGGGGATCGAGTGCTCCCTCAGTCAGTTTGCAGATGACACCAAGCTGGGCGGGAGTGTTGATCTGCTGGAGGGCAGGAGGCTCTGCAGAGGGACCTGGACAGGCTGGATCGATGGGCCGAGGCCAATGGAGGAGGTTCAACAAGGCCAAGTGCCGGGTCCTGCCCTTGGGCCACAACAACCCCAGGCAACGCTCCAGGCTTGGGGAAGAGCGGCTGGAAAGTGCCCAGAGGAGAAGGACCTGGGGGGCTGGTCGACAGCGGCTGAACACGAGCCGGCAGCGTGCCCAGGTGGCCAAGAAGGCCAACGGCATCCTGGCCTGTATCAGCACTGGTGTGGCCAGCAGGAGCAGGGAGGGGATCGTGCCCCTGTACTGGGCACTGGGGAGGCCGCACCTCGAATCCTGGGTTCAGTTTTGGGCCCCTCACGACAAGAAGGACATGGAGGGGCTGGAGCGTGTCCAGAGAAGGGCAACGGAGCTGGGGAAGGGCCTGGAGCACAAGTCTGATGGGGAGCGGCTGAGGGAACTGGGGGTGTTCAGCCTGGAGAAGAGGAGGCTGAGGGGAGACCTCATCGCGCTCTGCAACTGCCTGAAGGGAGGTTGGAGCGAGGGGGGGTCGGTCTCTTCTCCCAAGTAACAGCGATAGGACGAGAGGAAACGGCCTCAAGTTGTGCCAGGGGAGGTTTAGGTTGGACATTAGGAAAAAATTCTTTCCTGAAAGAGTGGTCAGGCCTTGGCACAGGCTGCCCAGGGCAGTGGTGGAGTCCCCATCCCTGGAGGGATTTAAAAGACGTGTAGATGAGGCGCTTGGGGACATGGTTTAGTGGGCATGGGGGGGTTGGGTTGACGGTTGGACTCGATGACCTTAGAGGTCTTTTCCAACCTTAGTGATTCTATGATTCTGATTCTAAGTATTTCTGGTCACGCTCAACATTGTCTCTCTGAGCAGCGATAACTGCAATGACTGAAAAAAAGAGCAGAAGGGGAGTGAACCACCAAGGAGAGCTGAAAGTTTCCTCTGTCTCTCCCCACCTGTAACAAAAAGTTTTCAGGCAAGCAAAGCAAGCAGAACGATGCTCAATAAGAGGGAGAAGTTTTATTGACATGGTTAAAGCAGCATCTATTCCCACTTGTCAGAGAGGACTGACTTTGGAGATCCACTAGAAACCAGACAGATACATTGGGATCCCAACCAAGAACTTTCTGTCCCTGCTGCTGGGGTTATCAAGATAAACTAATTATCAAGCCGAGACTATATGCTAGCGTACGAACCTCAACAGGCGGCAGCAGCAAAGCGGGACAGGTCAGCATTGCTCACAGGCTCACAGCTTTCCAGAGGTAAAAGCCCTTCTAGATATGTCACCCTATAGCTGGAAGATTACTATATGGCTCCAGTTTTGAGATTTCTGCTAAAATCCCGTATTTCATCGCTCCTGGAGAAATCTGCTAGAACTGGAAAAGAAATAAAGCTGGAGGAGCGGAGGCAGAGCTCAGCCTAGCTGGAAGCTGCTGTTGCCACAAGCAAGTCAAGCCTCGTGCAGCAAGGACCCGGCTGAGGGAGACGGTGCTGGGGAGAGCTCAGGACTCACCTTGGGAGCAGGAAGGGGCCGGCGCAGCAGTGGGACCTCCCAGGGACGCAAGAGCCGCTAAGCTGGGTCAGACCAACGGTCCACCTAAGCCCAGGAATCAGTTTCCAGCACAGGATGAGGACAGAGGGGTTTGTGGCGAGGGCGAGCCAGCGGCCACACAATGCTCTCCCAGCCTCCAGCAGTCCACAGCTCAGGGGTCTTCTGAGCCAGTTGTGTTTACTGTACAAAACCCATTTTTCCCTTGTGCATACGGCTGGGCTTTCAACCTGCGCAAGCTTCTAGCATCCACTGTACCCTGCAGGAAGGAGTTTCACAGCTACCTACACCTTTGGCGCGTTTGGTGGGTCCTGGGGTTTTTTTGGTTTTGTTTATTGGAAAACAGCTAGTAGTTGTTCCCTGTCCATCTTCTCCATGTCGCTCAAAATTTTACATGCCGCTATATCACTCCTTTCCCCTGGTCTCTTTTCCAAGCTTAAAGAGGCCGTGACTCCAGCTGTTCCTCTCACAGAAACCATTCCGTACATTTGGATGTACTTCTCCTCCTCTGAACGTTTCCCAGTTTTTCAATCCTTACTCAGATGGAGGACATTAGAAACGCGGTATTGAAGAAGTGCATGCACTGTCATTTTATACAGGGAGGTAATAATATTCTCCATTTTGCTGTCTAATAATTGTTTTTCTAATAGCACCTAGCATTTATTTAGTTTTTCGGAAAGACGCCGGAAAACTTCCCACAGGTCCTGTATGTCAGACAATACGGAGACCTCTCCACACAAGCCTGGAGTGAGACGGAGGCATGCAGGGGCTCCTCCCTGCCCTAATTCACCGGGAAGCGTGGGGGAAAAGTAATTTTCAACTATAAGGATATTTGGTTAATAGCTATTGAACACAAAAAGACAAAGTCCCCCCAAACCAGAGTTATAATAAATTAAACACACAAATACGTAAGCCCGAAAAAGCAGAAGATAACAGAGGGTGTAACAAAGACCAGGACTCCTGAGACACTGACAGATTAAACCATTACAGGAACCACTTGAGCACAACCTTGAAGAGCTTCAGCCAGAAACTTCACAACTGGCAGGAAAGCAAAATTACCGTAGGCTTTATGGGAAAGAGCAAATTTATTATAGGATGTTTGAGGGGAATTGTGGGACTGCGTGAAGTTTATCGTGCAATGTTTTAAGGAGGATTATGGGAGCAAAACTCACTAGGGGATGTTTAGGGGAGGGATTGAAAGAGGGGAAAGGAAGGCATCAAGCTAGATCAGGGAGAAGTGAGCACAGGGAAACGGAGAGGAGCAATAAATAGAAGGGGCCAGTCACATGGAGAGTGGCTGCTGGTCACTGTGCTTGTCTGGCTGAGCCCTGCACCCGATTACCACCATCTGTCCCGGCCGCACATTAAACTAATCCTAGCCATTTTCTCTGCACGCAGGCGCATTTGTGATCTGCTAGCAAACCGCAAGCCGGACTAGCCCGTAAGTAGGGTAAGAGGTCTGAGAGCCAGATACCAGACAGACCGCGAGTCTGAGGACCAGCTACCAGAGACCCGCGAAAGCGCGTGCACGCCATCCACGAGCACGCTCCAGGCTTGACGGGCCAGCGAGTGAGAACAGGATGTTTTGCAAGTGCCGTTTTTGTTTTCCTGGGCACCCGCCACAGCACTTTTCTCCAGTTTCTGCTAATTAGTCTGCGTCTGGTTGCATCTATAGCGCGTGTGTGTGTGCATGCGTCTGAGGGAGTTTCTGGAGTTCCTGCGCAGCCTCACTACTTGCTGAACCTGGTGACGTGGGAAAGCAGCAGCCTCACACGTAGCAGACCAGGACAGAGACGATTCCCTAGATCCTACAGCCCACTGCATTCAGCTGTCCTTAACACGAGACACTGGAGTAGCACATCAAGTTCTCCCACGAACCCAAAGCTTGGTGAGGAAAACAAATCAAGGCAAAGCCTCATGTGAGCTAAGCTAGCACGACAATTACAGAAACAAGAGTTATGCCTCAGGTCTGTTACACGCCCAACTCCACACACACTGCGGTGGAACAGACGCCAGAGAGCACTCTTGGTAGAAAGCTTATTAATAAGTTGTCTCTAGAAAAAGATTTATTCATCAGAGAGCAGACCCAAAGAAGAGAATATCAACTCACATTGACAAGGGGAAGGGACCTGGGACAATGTTTAAATAGAAACAGCCCAGACCACTGCTTGTTATAGAATCATAGAATCACAGAATCACTAGGGTTGGAAAAGACCTCTAAGGTCATCGAGTCCAACATCAACCCAACCCCCCCATGCCCACTAAACCATGTCCCCAAGCGCCTCATCTACACGTCTTTTAAATCCCTCCAGGGATGGGGACTCCACCACTGCCCTGGGCAGCCTGTGCCAAGGCCTGACCACTCTGTCAGGAAAGAAATTTCTCATGTCCAACCTAAACCTCCCCTGGCACAACTTGAGGCCGTTTCCTCTCGTCCTATCGCTGTTCCTTGGCAGAAGAGACCGACCCCCCCTCGCTCCAACCTCCCTTCAGGCAGTTGCAGAGCGCGATGAGGTCTCCCCTCAGCCTCCTCTTCTCCAGGCTGAACACCCCCAGTTCCCTCAGCCGCTCCCCATCAGACTTGTGCTCCAGGCCCTTCCCCAGCTCCGTTGCCCTTCTCTGGACACGCTCCAGCCCCTCCATGTCCTTCTTGTCGTGAGGGGCCCAAAACTGAACCCAGGATTCGAGGTGCGGCCTCCCCAGTGCCCAGTACAGGGGCACGATCCCCTCCCTGCTCCTGCTGGCCACACCAGTGCTGATACAGGCCAGGATGCCGTTGGCCTTCTTGGCCACCTGGGCACACTGCTGGACACACACGTCTCAAGGAAAAGCAACCACGTCTAGGTGAACAAAAAGAACGAACATGATTATACAGCTCCAGGACCAGCAGCAATCCCTGCTGCAGTCTGGGAGGCCGAGAACCAGGAGACTGCTGGAGACCAGCGCAAGGGTAAAACAGGGACAATCACAACTGGACCAGCAGGCAGTGACAACAGGGAACTGGGGACCAGCACAGGACCGCTGGCCTGGGAGCTCCAGCCCTGCCCTGACGAAGCACTCTGCTGACAGGCACCACAGAACACAACCTTCATCCAGGCAGCCAGGATTTCAGCTCCCACTGCTTCTTCACAAACATCCATGTTGCAGAGCGTAAGAACAGACACCAGAAATGCCAGAGCATCAGAGGGGAGTGGACGGGGTTTCTGTTGCAGAGGAGTAAGGGGACACGGCAGAATTCTGCATTCCGTGCTCAAGGGAAAAGGACAAGACTTAAGCAAGAGTATAAAACTTTTAATGGGTCAGTGCATCAGTCCTTGATGCAGAGGGAAAGGAGCAAATGGGGCTACAGCTGTCCCAGGCGCTCAGTGCTGCAGAGATCATCTGCACAGAGCAGGAAAAAAGAAGGTGGTACGCACGTAGCTGCAGCAAACCTCCGCCCTTTGCTCATCAAGGAGGGGGCCAACACCTGGAAATGCGGTTCCTCTCACTGTCCATTCGATTTCACTCTATGCTTCTTCCTGGCAGGGACTTGAGGACGCATCATTTTGGGAGAAGGTCGGCCAGCCTTCAAGGGTCTCCTCTGTGCCTGCAACGAGTGTTTCTTCTTCAAAGCAGGCTGTGGCGGCTTCTGCTCTTTGTCAATTTTTGATCCCTCCAGTTTCTTCTTTTTTGGCTGGGGCTCCATGATGGTATCAGGAACAGCGGATGGAGTTGCTGCTTCCACAGCAGATTCTTCGTCTGAAACAAGAGAGAAAGGTGCGGTAAGAAGAACCCGCACGGCTTCTGCGGGGGAAGCAGCCTGTGAGAGCGGGCCCAGGCAGCTCAGCTGAGCTCCAGCACTAGGTTACCTTTTTGCGCCTGAGGGATAGCATTAGAGAATTTCTTGAACTTGGCAATGAAGAACCCATCCATATTGTGCGTGTGGGGGTAGAAACGCCGCGTAGACTTGAGGGAGGGGTGGAAGCGACGGTCCTTGAACCTGGAGAAGGAAGTGGGGTCAGAAGTGATAGAATGCCTCTGCTCAAACCTGGCCACCAAGGAACTGTCACCTATGCAGCTTGTGACCTGGCACACACCTTGTGAAGCCTTCCTTGCCAAAGTCCAGGCCTGTGGCCACCAAACGAACGTTGCGTTTCTTCAGGGCGTAATCCACAACCCACTCGTTCTCCTCCACCTGCCAGAGACTAAGCATTAGGATCCAAAGCTCACCGGTCCCCTGAGTAGAAGATGACCACAGCAGAGCACGGAAGGGACTTACCATGATGGAGCAAGTGCAGTAGACAATGTAGCCCCCTGTCTCTGAGGCAGCATTGACTGAATCTATAGCACTAAGAATCAACTCCTTCTGCAGGTGAGCGCAGCGCAGGACGTCTTTCTCATCCTGAAAGAGAAAGATAGGTTAGGATGCCAGAGGCACAGGGAAGCACCCCAGGCCTCTATTATGGCTGGAGGGATGACAGGAGAGCAAAGCGCATATGATATAGAAGATTCTGGGGTCTTCTGCAGAATTAACCTCAAAAAACCTAGCTCTAGTACAACACGCAGGATAGAAAAGAGAAGGAAAAATCAGTGGCCCTATTGCAGGCATCTCACAGGAACAAAGCTGCCCCAAAGTCCTTCCTCTGAAGACTCCTATTTGAGTCCCCATCTTGTGTCCCCACTGGTCACTCACCTTGTTGGTTTTGACAGCAGGATCCTTGGAAATGACACCTGTTCCGCTACAAGGAGCATCAAGCAAGACGCGATCAAACCCTCCAAGCACCTGCAGGCAGATGTACATTTGGAATTATGCTCACAGGTGGGGACTCACAATGAGACGAAGACTAGAAGGGGAACCAGAAGACTGAGAAGGCAGGAAAAGATCCTTCACTCCTCCCTGTCCACCTTCTTGTCTCCATATTAAATAACACACACGCTCCCCAGCAGCTCTGCTCATCCTGTGACAAGTGGCTTTGGAGAACACAGCTTTACTAAAGGGACAGCACAGCGGCTCTAGGTAAGCATGGTAAGGACACCCCAAAGCCGGCAGGAACGTACCTTGGGGAACTGGCGTCCATCGCAGTTACTCACTACAGCGTTAGTGACTCCCAGCCGATGCAAGTTCCCTACCACGCTACGTAGCCGCTCGGCGTTGCTGTCATTAGCCAAGATCACACCCGTGTTCTTCATAAGCTGAGCTGCCGGAGGGCAAAACACATCAGCAAGGGGCTGAAAACCTCTGCGCTTTTGCCCATAGAGACAGCCACCGCCCCTCCTTTCCTTGAGTTCAGTTCCCCTCCGTTCCCCCTTTCTGTACAGACCACTGGAAACTCATCATTTTGCAGAGCAATCCCTCCCAAGCCTCCCACCCAAGGCTCCAGGGCAGTACCTATGTAGCTGGTCTTGCCTCCTGGGGCACAGCACATATCCAGGATGCGTTCGTTCTCCTGAGGAGCCAGAGCCATGACAGGGAGGAGACTGGAGGCTCCTTGCAGCATGTAGTGCCCAGCCAGATACTCCGGGGTGGCACCTGGGCAGGGAAGGCAGAACAAAAAACAGATGACACGTGAAAGAAAGGGAGCCAAGAGCGGATCAACTCAACGCTACGACAGGAAGGGTGATCTCACCGATGGGCACTGTGGAATCATAAATAACAAGTCCCGTTTTCGACCACTTCCCCAAGGGGTCGAGATTCACGCCACGGTTGATTAGAGCCTGCAAGACAAGGAGATGGGACTGAGACACCGTCCCGTGTGACGGGCAGCACAGGAGGCATCCACGGGTTCCTGCTCACCTGCGCCAGGTCCCGTCGCCGCGTCTTGAGTGTGTTGGTGCGAATGGTCACAGGGCGGGGAACCTCATTGGCTTCCAGGAAGTTTATCAGCTGGATGAAAGAAGGGACAGAGAACAGAGATAAAAATGAAGACCCGGGGAAGCAGCCAAATCCGGGGAGGCAGCCAAATCCTCATCAGTCAGCAAAGATACAGGCAGGGCAGGATCCTACCTCAGGGAGTGGGAAGATGTCCATGAGCTTCGTGAGCAAGAAGTCACTATAGGAATAGTAGGCGGCCATGTCCCGGCGCAACAGTGCGAGGTACTCCTGTCGCGTGCGTCCTTCCTCCCGCTTCACCACAAAGTCCTGCAGCACCTCCATGTTGCCCTTGATGCGCTGGTGAATGATGTGCAGGTCAGGCGGCTCAGCCGGTAGAAAGACCATTAAGGAATCATGAACGGCCAAGGAACTCGCACACAGGCTCTTTGCAAGCACCATCGGTCATGCAGGACTCCTGCATCACAACAGCACCCGCACCGGAAAGGCTTTGTTAGAATATGCTTTCATCAGAGCTCAGCAGAAAGGGGAGTCAAAGGATGGAACTGGACAAAAAAAGTTCACGAGGCAGGAACTACAAGGTATTTAAAAGAATTTGGGTAGTTACTTTAGATAGACAGGAAAAAATAGGGAAGACAGCAAAAACAAGTCTTCTAATACTGAAAACGTTACCTGTAGCAGAAAGGAAACTAGAAGTTCCCCAAGGGCAACTAAGGGGTACAGAAGAGAATGAGGAGAGGCAGGAGTAAATTGTATTGGGGGTAGGAAATGAAAATCACCAAAGCCCAAGAGCAAGCACTTTAGATGCTGGAATTGCTGTCACCAGAGGCTTTAGGAATGGGTTAGACAAACACCTGCCAGGAAAATCAGGGTGCAGAGGAATGAACTACGTGATAAGATATCCACATGCATTTAGAACTAGAAAGGAAATTGGGGCAGGCTCCAAGCTCTGTTATAGGGAGTAACAGATTTCCTAACTGTGCTGCACAGAAGCGCAGCATTGTGTGCTGTCTATTAGGGCAGCTCCTCTAAAAATACCTTGTCATGCACAAAATGCTTTTACTAAGTAATACTCGTGATAAAGTTCCAAATGAAGCTCTTCGGTTGTATCCAGGCCCCGTGCTGCTGCACACATATGGCTTATGGATGTCACAAACAAAAAGGATATTCTCTCTCTCAATCTGCTCATTAGTTGGCAGTTTAAATTGTTCATCTATATCCAGGTTGAGCTGCAGATCCGGGCTCTCTTCCTCCTTCTGCCCTGTTTTCTGCCTGCTTGCCTCCTCTACTGCCTCCTCTGCCTCCTCCTCCTCCTCCTCTTCACTGTCATCTTCACTGAGGCCTGCCCTAAGGACAAAAAACAGGACGGATGTTTTACAAAAGAACAGAATCACACAGGCACCCCACAACTACCATTTCTTAGATGGCAGAGAGGACAGAAGAACGAACGCCACAGGCTCCTCATCTAACCAGGAAAGACTCTGCAGACTGGCGATGTTCTCAAATCCTCACCTGTCAGACTTCTGCTTCAGGGCAGCTTTTTCAATGGGCAGCAACTAAACAGAGACAGAAGATTAATGAAACAATATCCCCAGGTGCCCCCTTACTTCCCACCATCTGTGAAATTTATCTGCTCTGTTTAAAAAGGACAACAAACAAAAGCACCGAATGTTATGCTGGGATCAGCTGCTAAACTTGAAATTGCTCTTGTAAAGGGAAGAAGGTGAAAGCTCTCTGCCACCTCACCATCCACCCCCCAGTAAAGTCATCCTTTTTCCCCAGGCCCGATGGGTCCTTTCAGACAGCAAAGTCAAGTATTTCTTGCGTAATTAAGGGCAAAAAGCTTCTACCTCTTCTTCCTCTGATGATGAAGCACCGTAATCATCTACCATCTCCTCGCTGCTCCCATCCTCATCCTCCATCTCCCAGCTGCCCTCTTCTACCTCACCGTCGCTGGATAACTCCACATTGTTTCCTTTAGACGAGACTTTCTTGGCTTTGGCCGGAGCCAGCCACTTTGAATTGCCATCACTGAAGCCAGACCGGCCACGAGGAGTTTGTCCTGCTGCCTTTACAGCACGTTTCTCCTTCTGTGGGGACACCTGCTCTTTAACTACAGGCAGAAAAAGCAGTTAAAAGTTAGGCGTTATTCTCAAAAGCAGCTGCCCTGTTTTTTCAGTTGTTATACAAAAGAGGCCTTCGTCCTAGTCCTGAGCTGCCTGTCCAAGAGAAGGGACTGCTTGCTCCCCGCATCAGTTTTCTCAATCATAACCAAGGGCGTATTCTCACCTCTCCCCCAATGAAACTTCAAAGAGATCTAGCTGGAATTACCAAAGAAAAACACAAAAATCTTATGGTATTTGCTCTGATGTGTTACTATACCCTCCTTCCCAAATCTTTGTCTATCCTTCCTTCTTCCTACTGCGACAGCTTCCCAGGCGACGCAGGACGTAGCGGAGTGAGCTTAAAAGCCTCCGCCACCCGACCTGCCTGCGATAACCTCGCTGTGAAGGGAGGGTAAGTCAGAAGTGCTTTAACACGCGGAATAGAGGCCTTTTACTGGCTTGTTCTTTAGACAGCGCTGCCGCCTGGCTCGGCAGGGACCAGAAACCGGGAAAAATTCCTTTAAAATAATGACGTTCCCACCGTCCTGTGCCATAAAATAGAGGGCGGTGGCGGGGGGCAGCAGGACAGGGCGGCTGCCGGCCCCCCGCCCCGCCCGGCGCTCACCTGCCGGCTNCGCCCCCCGCCCATTGGCTGGTGCCGCCGCTCTCCTACTCGCTCAGTGGCTCGGCCGGCAACGTCAGAGGCCCGGCCTGCTGCGGCGCCTCGGTGAGGCGTTTCCGGCAGCCGGAGCGGCCTGGGCCCGTCGGCGGCGCCCGGAGAGGGCGGGCGGGCGGGCGGCAGCTCGCCCAGGGACGCTGCCCCAAGCGACGGCCGGGCCTTTTGGCTTCCCCCGCGGGGAGGCTGCGGCCCCGGGCGCTCCTCCCGCCCCCCCCAGGCCCTCGCTTCCATCCGCTGGCAGCGAGCAGCTCCGTCCTCCCGGAGGACTCGGGTCTCAACAGGCAGCAGCCTACGCGAGGGTCTGGGGGCGGGCAGCAGAGCAGGAGGAAGGGGGAACGCAGAGCCCTGCGGGAACCCCCCAGGCCTGCTCCCGCACAGAAAGAGGACGTGACTGCCCCATGGGGGGAGGTAAGTGACAGCCCCATGGGGANCTCCGAGCGGCCTCTTCCCCGCCGAGGCGCTACCCGCTCCCAGTCGCCTCTTCGCGGCCCTGGATCGGGAGGGGAAGCGGCGGTCAGNGAGAGGTAAGTGACAGCTCTCAGGGGAAGGCTTCTGCGAAAGAGTGGCAACAAAATAAAATACAAGGAAACTTTATTTTTCAGTTTTACCAAGGTTTTGCTCTGTTNTCCCCCCCGCGTCCCGCCGGGCCAGGCCGGGCCGCCCTTACCTCCTCCGCCCGTGACTGGAGAGCTTCTTCCTGCCGCTCTCCGGCTCTGAGGAAAGACACGCCGCGGTCAGGCAGCGGGCACCGCGAGGCGGCACCGGGCCGGACCGGGCCGGACTTACCTGGCGGCAGGAAGCGGGCCAGCTCCACCTCGGCGCCCCGCTGCTTGCGGGCCTTGCGCCCGGGGCCGCGCTTCTCCTTCCTGCCGGGGTCCAGCTTCCGCCCCATGGCGCCGCGGCACCCGGCCCGCCGCCGCACGTGCAGGCCGCCCCGCGCCGGCGCATGCGCCCGGCCTCGGCTCCNGTTGTTTTTGTCTTCAAGCTGCTTATTAGTGGACAAGTCCGGTCAGTTTTTGTATTAAAAAGGATCTTGATGGAGGTAGCTTTGTCTCTGTCCTGGCTTTTGCTTGGTCTTGCCTGCGCACTCATCTCAGTAAACAAACTCAAAATAAAATTAAAAACAAAAACTGGAATTCCAGGCGGAGGCAGCGAGCAATGCAGCCAGGTTCTCCGTGTAACAGACATGGCGCCGAGGCCTCCAGTCACTATATACAGAGTCCATCATACATCCCCCTCTCTCCTAAGCACACTCCTTGCTCCAACGGGCTGGCTGCAGAGGAAGGAGTTTCTTCTCCTCCCAGAGACCTGCGCAGCAGCTTCCATGGAGGGAAACAGCACCCGGTCAGGAATGTCAGGCAGAGGGGTAGAGTGTGAAGGGGTGGGGTGGGGGTGTCACTTCAGCTTGGCCGAAAGGTCAACAGCACTGGGCCAGGGACTCACTGCTGCTGGGCCACCTGTAGGGCAAGAGAAGATGATCCCAGACTCAGTGGTTGATCAGTGGACCCTGGCTTTCCCCCCGGAGCCCCCGCTCCCCTCTGGGTAACTCTGCTTACTGACCAGAGCGGGTACCTACTTGCTGGGGAGGTGGCGGTGGCGGGGGCTCGCTGCTGCGGTTGGCCAGCCGGCTGAGGATGTTGCGCTCGGACATCTGGAGGCGCACGGCCACGGGTGGGATACGGGCAATGGTGGCAGGCAAACGAGTCACATCTGCCTTCATGTCACTCAAAAGCTCCTCCAGCTGCTTCAGAACTGGAAGAGAAAGGGACATCTGTTCAGAGGGGAAAGCGACACCCCACAGGGGAAAAGACGGGAGGGGACAGCGATGCCAAACACCTATCCCACCCTTGTTTAACACGCCGTATTACCTTTGTGCAGCACAGCGTTGGCTGGTTTATTCCCAGCCATTGACTCCTTGGAGAGGTGCTGGTGGCTCTCAGCCAGGCATTCCACCTCCGCGAAACGTGTGTTCAGAGCCATAGATGGATGAGATGGGTCTTCTGACATGTTCAGATAGGCAGCTCGCCGCAACTGCTCCTCGATCACCAGCGCTTGCTCCAGGAGCTGCAAGATGGGGCAGGAATGAGAAAGTCTTTCAGCAGTTGCCTGCAAAGCAGCCTGTTGGCAGCCCCAGTCTCTCCTAATCCAGTTCTCCACTACCTCATGAGGTGAGATTCTGCAGCTGAACCTCCTTTCACCAGCTTCTGTTTAAGCTTTACTCAATATAAAGAGCCCAGAACAATTAAGGGCTCCATTAAGTTAGGCCAGGTACACAAGAAAACCAGGCTACATCTAGTTTAATAGAAGAATACCATAAATCCTCTAGGATTCTCATTCCTCCTCAGATACTTTTCAAAGACCAAGTTGTTTGCTATTTTACTCTTTCCTTATGGAGCAAGGGGGATGGAGCTTTCTCTTTGAACCCGAGTGAGAAGTATCCCATGCTACTTACAGGGAAGAGTCTTAAAAAAAAAAACTGTTAAGCATGACAGGGACATTTGGAGAAATCAATTACAGTCCTGTCAGTGCAGAACCCATCAGCCAGACCACACCAAATTAATGTTTTGCCCCAAGACTGAGAACTACATGGCCTTTATTTGTGTTGGTCTTAAATCACTCCCAGAACTAAGCTATGGCCACTCCCAAACAGGCTGAGGCAGAGACTGAAGGCAACCGTTTCGCCAGTCCCTGCAGTGTTTCTAAGTTCTGCTTAGGCACACTGAGTGGGTTGTAGCACACCCAGCAGAAGCTGTGATGGAAACAGCCACCTGAACCTTAAACCTCCGGCATACCAGTTGTTCAATAAACATTTGCAGAGAGTGCACTGAACCAAGCTCCCCAATACCATTTCTAGAGTAAAGGGAGCTCCTGTCTTGGAGCTACTGCATGATCCTGGGAGATATTGCTTCTTTTTTTCCCCCTAAAATGAAAGGCACTGCAGAGGCCTTCACTTTCTTAGCAGAAACTCAGAACAGCAAGCTCTTGTTCTTAGAGGTCCAGCTGTCTGAAAGGCACTTATCACACTGAAGAGAAATCCTTACCTTAAATCTCCTTGCCAAGAACTTATTCTTTATTTCCAGGAAGTTACCCCTGTTCATCTCACCCTTGAAGGGTTCATTGAGGATGGCGTAACGTGGATCATTCTGAATATCCTGCCAACGGGCATAGCCATGACTGAGATGGGATGAGCTCAGGCAAACAAAGGCAGTGATAACAAGGGAATACACAGCCCAGGCAGATACAGTTCTCAAGGGGGGGTGGGGAAAGGGGGTGCAGAGAGGGGAAGAACAGGAGCCAAGGAAAAGGAATGAGAACTATGTCCTGCTAAGTCTTAACTGTGCTGGCAGGAAACTCCTCCTCCCATCTTTCACTCTTGTGAAAGAAAATAAAGCACTCTCTCACTTAATGTACTCCAGTCAGACCCAGGACGGTCACCTTCACCGTGACAGTTTATGTACAAGGGGAGAGAACTGGTCCGTCAGGGTAAGGATACTTGATAATCCCAGCAAGGAGCCAGTAGTCATGACGCCGATGCCAGATCTCGTAGGTCTTCTTTGTGACAGTTGCAGCCCGCTCTTCATTTTGCCACAGGGAGTGTAGTTCTGGAAAGGCAAGAGACACCAAAGCAGCTGAAAGTTATTTCATGAACACAAGCAGGGGCATATAAGCAAGTTCAAGCATATAAAGATTTCCCATACCAGTGAAGCCACCGTCTGCTATGTTGAACATGAAGCGCTGCTTTACTGCCTTCTTGTGCCTTTCATCTACTGACTCTTTCAGCATCTCTCCATTCTGTAGCATCACCACATCTCTCTTATCATCATCTTTTTTCTCATCTGTACACACAGGAAATCATTAGAAAGAACAGGGCAGATAACACAGCAAGCTGGACCCACACGGAATCCTTGCAAGAGAGAGCTTCAAGGAAGAGAACGGAATTATCATGACTCACCTTTCTCATCCAGAGTGATTATAGGAGGTTCAGGGGGATTCTCAGTAGGCGCTCTGTCTTCCACTTTCTCCACATCAGCTGCAGGAGAGAAGGGGAACATGAGACGTAGGGGAACACGGCAAGCCCAAGGTTTTGTTCTTCAGCCTGTGAAACCTAATACCCTTCCCTAACTCCCTGTTCAAAGTCCTGGAATAGCCCCACTGACTGTCTACATTTACCCCCGTTTCTTCAGGCTGAAGCAAAGATGCAGCTTTAGGAAAATAGTATTTGAGAGGGAGGGGGGTTTATTGGTGTTTGAGGTATTAAGCAGCCTCCCTAGAGATACCTTTGCTTTCTACTTCCATTGGCTCATCTGGTCTTTCCTTCACCTCCGGTTCCTCCACTTTTTTTTCATCTGCTTCTGTGGGGTTCACTGGGGATTTTGCTTCCTGTGGCGGTGTCTCCACAGGCTGGGCACACTGCTGAGGACAGAAATCAGCGAGAAGCGAGGTAAAGCAGTGCAGAGCAGCAGAAGACAGTCACAGCAGCTTAGAAAGCAAGGCTGCACAAAACTGTCAGGCCAACACTGAGGACCTGAGAATTATCTTTAAATATCATTCCAAGAGCTCACCTCTGTCTCAGGAGGTGAACAACACAGAAGAGGATGCAGAAGTAGAGACATTTGCAATTGCATGAGGCAAACAAGCAACCCACCACTCACCTCCATAGGGACCTCTGTTTCAGTAGCAGAGGCACTGAGCTCTTTCTCTGGTTCAGATGACTCTCCTTGCTCCTTCGCACTGGCTCCTTCTTCTACTTTTACTCCTTCTTCTGTGTATTCCCCATCCCAGAGCAGCACAGCAGACAAAAGAAGAGAAGCCATCAGTAAGGTCTTCCCCTCGCTGTTAACCAAGCACACATCTCCTTTGCTCCCAGAGATGAGGCCCATTAAAATGGGACCAACATCACTCAAGATGACTCCCCTTTTCCTGCCCACTACAAATGCCGGGCTTCTCTTCTCACTGATGTCAGCTCATCCAAGGAAAGCTAGTGTCCTCTCTTGCCTTTAAGGGCTTGCACATGTCTTTGGCAGCCCTCCTAACATGAGAGGTAAGTTGATCTGCGTCCACCCCCAGACCCCACCACCACAGCTCCGGTGAGGGGAACAGCCAGGATGAGGTCAGGACACAAGACTGTACGAGAGGGGAACTCTCACCAGGTGGCGGGACAGGGGCAGGCGTATTTGGCTGTGTATCCCCTGGTGTCGAAGGAGTCGGAGTTTTGGGAGAGGGTGAGCTTGGCTGTGAAAGTTTCTTGTTCTCCTCTATCTCTGCCAGTTCTGGCATACTCCAGCGGCCATTCACATGCTCAAATTCCTGCACCTGCAGGAGAGGGAGAGAAAGACGTATCATTGGAAGAGTCATGCAAAGCTTGGCCTTAAACCAGAAGAGGTAGACCACTCGGCACACAACAGAAATAGGTGTGAAAGGAGAGGTAACTCGCTAGCTCAGGACCCCCGTGACTAAAGTTGTATGGACAAAGGCTACATTGCTCTGCCAAGCACCTACCTTCTTGCGTATAAGTGACATGACCCCAATGCGAGTAAGGACATGCTGTCGAGAAAGACCTTCCCGTGGGACCCCATCTGCAAAGGTCTCTGCACCATCAGCTCCAGGTTCACATAAATGGCGCATGAACAGCGAGACATAGGCCCTGGAGCAGTTAAGAGACAAGCAATTAGACTATAATGCATGTCTCCAGCTAAACTAGTTTATAAGACCCCTTCCAACACGCAAGGGAAATCACCCCAAGACTCCTAACCCACAGTAACACAAGTTCTGGGGTTCCAGGCTCCTTCAGGGGAGAATTTCCTAACAGAATTACTGTATTCAAAAAGGACACACAGCTGACTCGGGAGTCTTGAGCCAGAAACAACCATAAGCCTAAAAAGGGCTCAGGGAGAGTATTCAATTACATGCTTGCATGGCCATGCTGCTCCTCTAAAAACATTTGCTTTTGATGACTGATGAGTTGAATCCAAGCAAGAGAACTAGAAACAACCCCCTCGTCTCTCCCAGCTTATACTTCATTCCTCCACAAAGAATCAACTAATACATTAAGGAAATGTAGTCTCTAAGGAAAGGCCAGAAAAGGCCCAATTCTCATTCTTTGCCAAAGGGACTAGGTGTTCCCAGCCCTCCATCCGGGCCTAATGCAGACTCACTTGAACTCCTTTTCTGACTTGCCACGGAGGTCCCGAACAAGCCACTGAGTGGTGAAGGCATCCTGAGGTGGCATTCCATAGCGCATGATAGCATTGAGGAAGGCTTTCCGCTGGCGGGCATTGAAACCCAAGACCTAGAACGGAGAAGACAGACAGATATGGCAAGAGCCATACAGAAGCAGCTAGGATGCAAACGCCTACCCTGGTTCTACTTACCTCAATGTTCCCTCCCACACGGGCAAGTAAGGGAGGCAGAGGCTTATCCTTATCATTTCTCAGGCCTTTGCGGCTAGGCCGACGAGCTGCTGAAGAGAGAAATGCAGCTAAGGAGGAGAGACAATGCACAGCATATTGTTGTGTGAATATTTCCCTTGCAGAACAGCACCACAAAGCGTATAAATCACCCAAATCAAGTCCCAGCTGTTCCCACACTCAGAGGAAGTGACCCAGGAACTCTGGCTTCACCAGAACTTACCTTCAGACCTCTCATCAAAGTCCTCGTCTCCTTCTTCAGAAGCAACTGAATAGTCTGACTGATTATCTGACTGGTCATCCTGCCAGTCTGAAAGAAAAACAGCACGTGAGCCTGAGACGCTACTCCGTTACTTCCCAGCAACATATACTTACACCCATTTCTCCCTCAGGTTCCTGTGGATTTGTACCTCTATCCTCCTGCGAGCCATCATTGTAGTTAACTTGCTTGCGAATACGTTTGCCCTTGCCCAGATTCCTGGCCAGATCCTCCTGTTGCTGTTCATAATGGTGACGCAGCAGTTTCTCCCAGTAATCAGGATCCACTGACTCCTCCTGCTTAATGATCTCCCGTTCAACCTCCTCTTCCTCCTGCCACAGGGAGGTAATAAATTTAGAGCCCTATGCGCCAAATCCCAACCTGTCAAAGCAGATATATGCCTGCTTGCCCTTAAAAGCATCAGAACTCAATTTGCTTAATTGATCCTACATCATTCAGCAGAAGATGCGAGCTGACATCCACCTCATACTCACCCCCATCTCCTCTTCACGAACCACATACTGGGCCACCTTGAAGGAGCTGAGATACTCATTCATGCCCTGAAGTTCTGTATCTTCTGTTTCATCCTGATTCCGATCCAACAGACGCTCAATTGCTTTGTCATCATAGTGGATGACACTGCTGTCCTCACCTTCTTTGTTATCCCCTGAAGGAAGAGCACAGGCACAGTTGCTGTGTGGATCTCAGGGGGCTAGGAAAGGGAATACCACCCTAGACCTCTCTGTAGAGCTATCATCAGCACTGTGCCTACAGCCGCTCACTAAATAAGGAGCCAGACCGCCCCACCTCCTTCAGTTCTACTCCCAGGCACTCACCCCCCTCAGTAGCCTCATCCTTGAAGAGCTCTTCAGTGCCAAATTTGAGAATGTCATCAAGTTCCTGTTTGGACATGGAGCCTGTCTTGGAGCCCAACCCTGGTCTCACTACCAGATGAGTTAACATCATTTTCTTCTTGGCCACCTGAGTGATACGCTCCTCCACTGAGGCCCTTGTCACAAAGCGGTATATCATCACTTTCTTGTTCTGTCCAATTCTGTGTGCACGACTGAAGGCCTAGAAAAGAGATGTGCTCAGAACAGTCTAGAGCTACACAAGTAGTAGTCTGATAACACCCCGCCTACCTCCACAAGCTTCCCAGTCACCTTCATGTTGGCTCTTAACATTAGTGAAGGCTGGGCCCTAGAAGAACCCTCCACTATTTCACTTCCCATCTCTACCCATCCTCACTGCTCTAATTGTGCATATTTCTAGAGGGGAAGTCTCACATTCCTTCACTCCTCCTGATGATTTCATTTCCCCTCTTTCTCAGGATTACTCCATAGTGAGTGGTCTCATTCAGACTCACCTGGATATCATTGTGGGGGTTCCAGTCTGAGTCATAGATAATCACAGTATCTGCTGTGGCCAAGTTAATACCAAGACCCCCAGCTCGAGTTGAAAGCAGAAAGCAGAACTGCTGAGCACCAGGAGCTTAGATAAAAGGAGAGAACAAAAGTAATCAAGGGAAAGTGTGTTACTCAAACAAGGATTTGTAACTGACCCACATCACCTGAGGGGGAATCACTACTAATTTAAGATTCCAGGAGAGCAATGGAAGACTTGGGCCACAACAATCCCACATTGACCGCTAAGCACATACAAGGCAATAGTTTTCATGTTGCAAAGAAAGTAGGAGACTCCATACCATTGAAGCGATCAATAGCCTCCTGACGCATGTTCCCTGTGATTCCTCCATCAATCCGCTCATATTTGTACCCTTCGTGCTCCAAAAAGTCTTCTAGAAGGTCCAACATTTTAGTCATCTGCATATCAGAAAAACACCACCCCAAAAGAGTGAGGGACAAGAGGATACCAGATCAACAGGCTCCTTTCTCAGAAAAATAATTCCCAGCCTTAAAGTTTTTCCTCATATACCTGAGAGAATATAAGCACCCTGTGACCTCCTTCCTTAAGGTTCTTTAACATCTTCTGGAGCAGCAGCAGCTTTCCAGAGGCTCGAATAAGAGCACTACCATCATACATGCCATTTGGCATTTTTGGAGCTTCCTGAGAAGAAAAAAAGAAAGGAAGTAAGGGTCGGAGTGGGGTAAGAAAACAGTGTGAAGGGATGTAGCTTGGTCTTAGTCCCTAGCTGTCTTCGTCAGATGCTGACTCATGTCTGGCCATTTAGCTTGGCATAATCACAACATGTAGCACTACTTACATGAAACATCAGTGCTACCCTGTGCCTCTTCTCTTGCAATTTGACTCCTAGATGCCCTCCTCCTTCTTACTGACTTAGTCCCTACTCTTACTATCTTCACCATCTTGCATAAGTCACAAGCTAGCTCCTACCTGTCATACAAAGTCACTGGAAAAGGAAAGGCCTTCCAGCAGGTTGGGTCTACGTAAAGACAGGATGAAAAAACATAGAAGCAGAAAGAGAGGAAGGGGGAACCCCTCCATGCTTTGCTAGGGAGCTAACTGGCTGCCTGATAACAGCCAGCAGGGAACTTGCTTGTACAGAATAAGTGACTGGACATACCATAGCAGCCACAGGAAAGAGGTAGGGGTGGTTACAGCACTTCTTCAGATCCATAACAACATTGAGCAAGGAGACCTGGTTACCACCACCCCGTGCATTCAGTGCTTCAAAGTTTCTTGTCAAAATGTACTTATAATATTTCCTGAAAAGAAAAAAAAAATTACAACTCGGACAGCCCTTATGAGAATGACTAACATACTCTTACTAAACTCTGCACAGCTCCTGGCATTACCTGCCAGCTACCTAGGCTCTGCCAGTGGCATTCACTATCTCTTTATCCCTTACACCAGAGCACAGGATTAGTCCTCCCTCTGCTAGAGTGGCAGCAGGAAATCTTCCTCCTATCCACTGTGTAGAAAGCCCTATAGTGAGGATGAGGCTGTTTCAGCATCCTCTTTGAAACAGCAAAACAGAGCAACAGGAGTTCAACAGCAGGTGCTCTCTTCATCCTCACACTCACTTCTGCATGGGGCTCAACTCCACCCTGACAATAAGTTCCGTCTTAGATGGCATATTCTTGAAAACATCAGCTTTGAGACGCCTCAGCATGTGTGGGCCCAGCATGTCATGCAGCTTCTTGATCTGATCCTCCTTGGCAATATCTGCAAACTCTTCTAGGAAGCCCTCCAAGTTACTGCAGAGAAACAGACACTCAGCAAAAGCCACAAAGGAAAAAGAGCATAAAACCGAGGAAGGGGATAGGAGTGACAAGACAGGCAGGCTGACTTGCACGGCAAGACATACTGGAATCTCTCTGGCGTCAGGAAGTTCAGCAGGTGGAACAATTCTTCCAGGTTGTTCTGTAGGGGAGTTCCCGTAAGCAGCAGCTTGTGCTGGAGGGAGTAACCATTCAGCACACGGAAGAACTGGGAAGTAGAGAGCAGGGAAGAAATGGGATGGGGTGGAGGGAAAAAAAAGAAAAACCAAAACACAAAACACACAAACATGTCAAAGGCTTATTAAGTCACAGGCATACAAAAAAAAAATTTCTCCTAGAAAAAATAAGTTGACACCAAGCTAGGGTTCAATTTAGATCACATCAGCTGTTTGGACAAAGGCTCCAAGTAGTTCACGTTCCAGTCAGGGTCACTAGACTAATCTCATTTAGATCATTGTTCTGCATAGCTAAAACATGACTGCAGCAAATCCTACAAGCCATCAGGTGCTGGTAGGTTTCCTTTGCTCTTTTAAGTTACAAGCTCTTTCAGACCACCAGTCATTTCCAAACTGCTATACTATGTACTTCTTGCTAAATTAGCGTTCCACATTCTTACAACTACTCTGCCTTAAGAATTCTAGAAATAGCTAAGTCATTCTTCCTATTCATATCCATCCTGGCAATGTTCCAGCACTCTGAACAAGCAGAGGAGAAAAAGAGCTAAGGGTTTCCCAATGTGCCTTTAAGATAATTTGTGCTGGTTTTCACAACAATGAAGTAATTCCAGACAGAGGTAGTGAGCAGTTAAAGTACTGAACTGAAAAGCACAAATGTACCATATTCACCAGCACAAATTGACAATGAAGCAGTAATTTATTTATGAACTTGGCCATTTCTTTGCTTATTTTACACTTAGCATGATACAAGGTCAAACTTAATGAAGGAAACTTGTACTAGATGGTGGGAAAAAACCACCACCACCAACAACAACAACCCACAAAGAGAAACCCATCACCACTTAATGTTTTGGTTATCACATCAGAAGTAGTGGCCTCCATGGGGATTTATCTTTCTGCATAGTTATAGTCAAAAAATTCTCATTTTGGAATCAAATATGGAAGTTACTGATTGTATCTGCAGAACTCTGGTAGATAACCACAATCTGTCAAGAAGCATCTGATCTGTCTTGCAGCCAAACACCTGAAGCTGTCCTTACGGGACAGCAAACTGCTCTAGAAAAAGGTAGATTTAATGGTCTTGGTGGATAACCAATTGTAATTATTAGTCATAGTATAACCTTGAGCCTTTGCATCCTCTTTCAATTAATGAATATTAATAGTAAGCATTCATTACTACTTCCAATAATTTCAATGCTAGGCATAGAATGGCATCCAGTCTTAGTGCCTACAATAAAAAAAAAGATCTGGGAACTGGACTGCAAGCACAGCTGTGATGTCTCAGAAAGATGCCTTACACCAAGATCCAAAAAGCTAGAGCCATTTAAACAACAAAAGAAAGAAATCAAGAGGCAATTTTGTCTTACAGTCTCCAAGAACCTATAAAACCAGATTTCCAATAACAATTGTTTTTAGCGTACTGAGCACTAGAACCCAGCTGAAGACAGACAAATCAATACCACAATTAAAGCACAAGGGCTTAGGGAGGGGCTGGATTAAGAAAGTACAGTCAAGTCTACTGAATTCAAACAAGCTTAGTTAAGGTGCAGCCTCATATAAAAGCAGCTATACAGCTTTCAGCATCTACCCAGGCATTTTTGAACACCTCTGCCCACCTCTCCCATTCATATAACATCTAATTAGTTCTGCTACAAAGCTAGATGAACGCAGACAGCAAGCCTACTCTGGAAGCAGGATAATTGTGCTCATGCAGCTTGTTTTATGCTCAGTATGGTAAACCTTTCCAGAACAGAGGTGGTGCAGATATATGATCTGTTTTCAGAGACACCACTTTGTATTTGAGAGCAACAATGACATCCAGGTTTTTCTGTTTTCCAGCGTACACCAATTGCCTACTCACCCGGAGAGAAAGCTGTTTTAACCAGTGATATGTATAAAAGTGAAATTGTTGCCAATGATAACCAATCTCCAAATAGAGGCTGGTTTGTTTTTTTTTGTTCCCTAAAAACGCATCAAATTTGCTATTGAACAAATGACTAAGAGTTGGCAGACAACCTTATCTGCTTAGAAGCAGCTATCTAATCTGAACGCTCTCTGCCCATTCCCCCCTGCAACATATGCCATGCCTATAAACCACCTATGCTTCTCTGTACCTTAGACTGATTGTTCTTCAGTCTGTGAGCTTCATCCACAATGAGACAGGCCCAGTCAATAGAGCCTAGTATGGCCATATCAATTGTGATCAGTTCGTAGGAGGTGAGAAGCACGTGGAACTTCACAGCAGCCTCCTTCTGCAAAGGAAGAGGATGAACACGGCAATGGGATAGGGGAATGCCCCAGGGCAAAGCAGATGCAGTGCTTCTCCATCAAGTTATTCTTGTGAGCCCTGGTCAAACAGCACATCAAAAACTTTTCACACCCCCAGTTTCCTGTCACAAGATTCAAAATGCTGCCTAAACCGTTCTAGCCTTTTAATCCCCCATTACTCTGGTAACACATGTAAGTCTCCTCAACCCCCTCAGTACCTGCTACTCCTGGACAGTTGCTAAATACGGTAACAGAAGTTTAACAAATAAACAGCAAATAGAGGCATGTTAGGGAAATGAAATTTGGAGAAGAGTGGCTCATCAAAAAGCTAAGACTTAAAAAGATACATAGTTTATTGTGGAACTTCAAATTACTGTTAGTACTTAATGCAGTTCAATTTCAAGGGAAGCAAAGGAGCCGTATCTACCTCTGCCACTGGAGAAGCTTTAGCTCCCATCTTGCTTTTACTAGGAAGACTAAAGTTCTGCAAAAACTAGCAACCTAGATCAGGCTCTTCCTTCCTGTCTGGGCACAGAATGCAGTTTGTCAGATGTCTAGGTATGGCCTCACTGTCAGCCAGTTCCTCAAAAAGATTAAAAGTTCTTACTTTTTTCTATGTTTCTCTTTTTCATGCAATGGCAATTCTGACATTAACTTAGATCTGTAGAAATGATGCACAACTTCACAAATTAAGTAGGAGAGAGAGGGATTTGCCTACGGTCAATATTACCTTAGTCAACTCTTTTTCCAGTACTGGATTAGTTCAGACTAGTAGGAGTGTTTAAACAGTCTAGAGCAGGAGCCTAAACGCCCACTAGTCATCAATTTGCAGTTATTTCCCCTTGGAAACTACAAGCATAATCAGTTCCCAGGGACATCAGAGTATCTGAATCTCAGCTGCTGAAAGCCAGTCTAGTGCATCTCTTCTTTCGGTTCAGGCTTGCGTTACCATCAGAGTTCTGTACCTTCATTCTGGATGCTTTTTTGCCTCCACGTATGGCATTATCCTCAAAAGTGAACTCATTCTCACGGATGATGGCCCGGCTGTCTTTGTCCCCGACATAGGTCACTACATACATATCTGGGGCCCACATCTCAAATTCTCGTTCCCAGTTGATGATTGTGGATAGTGGGGCACTCACCAAGAAGGGACCCTTTGAGTGGCCCTACGAACAGAGTCAGGAAGAGCATTAAATGAATGCAACCACTAACACAGGCAGAATCTCCCTGGGTAGTGATCTCCTGGGTAGTTCTCACCTCTTTGTATAAGGAATATAGGAACACAGCTGTCTGCACAGTCTTTCCCAGACCCATTTCATCAGCCAAGATTGTATCTGTGCCCTGGGCCCAAGAGAAGCGCAGCCAGTTCAGTCCTTCCAGTTGGTAGGGATGCAAGGTCCCCCCTGTTACATCGAGGTACTCCGGTTGCCGGTCATATTTCACTGTTGGCTACAGTGGGAAGAAGGAAGAGTTGAGATCCTTTATCTTAGCTAGACAGCCACCAAGACTGCTTTCCCAGTCACCCATATATTCCCTAGTGCAGATGAGAGTTCACAGATGATGACCAGACTAGCACCAGACAAAATTCCCAAATGGCCGAAGATATCCATGAAAAAGCTTTTTTTTTTTTGTAAAACCCTTTCACCAAGAGCCAGCCAGTGTCTCACCCAAGGGACAAGGTGGGCCTTTGTCTGAAGGCTCTAACCCGTTCGTTCTTTGCACCAGGAAGGAACTGTACACCATATGCTCTTCACTCTTCAGTTTCCTATTTACCTGCTTCCCTCCCCAAAATAAGCAGCTATATCAGATGGCTCCTAAGCAATAAGCAGTAACTCACATCTACTGTGGGAGTCTCAGGGGGTCTTTCCAGTTTCCGCATCTTCACTTTCTTTAACTTCTTACCAGGCCTGCCCTCTTCACCTCTCATCAGCTCCCTATGCAGAGACAGCCCCAAGAACGTGCAAGTTTAATGGCTTTTGTAACAGATCGAGGGAAAACTACTGAAAGAACAAGAGGGCGATCACTCAACTCAAACAGGCTCAAAAGAACAGGGCTGGAACCTTCATGAACTGGTGGAGAGGTATAAGGTCCCTGCCCAAAGGAATAAGGAGTCAGCAACAAGATGCTTCTTGTCTATCTCCATATATTAATCCAGCCAGTGCTAGGGGCTGACATACTCCAGTATTTTCTCTTGAGGGAAGGGAAAGGAACACAACCTCTAGATACTTCTCTTACCTGTGATTCCAGTAGGCTTGCTTGTAGAGGTCGTAATCTTGGATATCCACATCTTCACTTTCCCAGGATGCTTGGTCATAGGGCAGGTCTCTCCATTTAATCAAATAGTGGACATTCCCCTTCTTATCCACACTGCAGAAGAAATCAGTAAGTCTTAAGCACAGTGAAGTGACAGTATTCACCCAATCCACTCAAATAGAAGGAAAGGATCCCTTAAAGCAACAGAAACAGAACATCTGTCATACCCACAAGAACTCCCACTGTTTCTCCCAGTCATATTGCAGTTTAGCTTATCCACTCTCCCGTAGCCCTGCTTAAGGTCTTTGTTGAAAATCCTCTGCTAAAGCCCCTACCTATGATTAAGGATTCTGTGGATCATCATCCACTCAGGCTTGATCCCGTATCGATAGAAGCGCTCCTCCATCTCAGCATATTTGGGGTCCTTGTTTTTTCTCTTTCGGCTTTTCTCTTCTTCCCCTCCGAAGTCCCCTGAGGGCGGCTCATCCATATCATTTTTGCGTTGGTAGTTACGAAACATGACCTGGCAGTGCAGCTCCAGCTGGAGTCAGGGCAGAAGCAGTTAGTAGGTGTTTTCCCCGCAACTCTCCACCCTTACGACGTGGTTAAGAGTCCTCCACTCACCTGCAACTCTGACACCCAAGAGCAGTGCCAGTAGGACATGCCCTGCCATTTGACGAAGAACTGCCTTTCAGGCCGACCCTCCAGAGGCTTCGGGGGAGGAGCATTCGGGTCTGCATCAGGTGGACGTGGTGGTGGGGGGCCAACGGGGGGCTGACCCCATTTCCAGATCAAGATCTTCTGCACCTTTCCTTTCAACGCTGGGCACTGAAAAGTTAAACAAGAGCTTGTTACGTCAGAGTGTACATGCTGTAACACACAAGCACCGAGGAGTAGAAATATACAGAATCACAGTTCTCTTCCTTAGTTTTAGCTTTACTACGCAGATGGAATTTGCTTTTTGGACTTGAAAGCTTTCATCCTCTTACCTCCAGCATTTCTTTGAGCTTTCTCCAGTTTGTCTTTTCTTCCTAGGACTGACAGACCCCAAACTGTATTCAGTATCTCAATTTAGTTGTCTCCCCAGGGCCACACCAATTCAGAAATTCTACATGAAATACAGAAATTGCTAGGCTTGACGAGCCCAGTAGTCTATCCAACCACAACTCCAGTGAAAGTTTGTACAGAAAATATTTTGCTGTAGAACTGTCAGCCCAGCATAGGGATATGTCCTGAAGCAGCTTTTTCGTTCATCATCATAAAAGTCCTTATCACCTAATGAAAGCACCTAACACCATTTATAATACTTCATTTCAAGAACTTCCTGGAACAGCTGGTCGTTGGCCAAAGGTATCCACCAAAACCATCTACTAAGAAAGAAAGGGCTTGGCATTATAGAGCTTGCAGTGCAAAAAAAAAAGTTTGGCTCAGCATCAGTTTAAAATATTTTTTAAGCACTGAATTTGCTTGCACTCATTCTCCTGCTTCCACATACGTACAGGATCCAAAAAAACTGAGCCTTGGCATCCTGGACCCAAAACTGCCCAACTACTCTGCACGTGCGCAAAACCTCACAAGACTCAATGGCTGTAACCCTGCCCTTCCTGCTAGCTGGCGAAAGCAGCCAATTGACAAGGCACAATCCAGCCACGAAAAGCCAGACCTTCATGTTTTACGACAAAAGCGTGAGAGGAGATAAAGTCTTCAGAGGACTGAGCATTTGCAGGAAAATATGATGATCCAAAGGGATTAGATCGATCATCTCTTGTAGCAATAGGAGAATGGTACTAGCAGAAACTCACAGTGCAGCGAGGACACAGCCACTCTCCGTTGGGAATCTCTGGCAACGGGGGATTCAGACAGTGGATGTGATAGGATGAAGGACAGGCATCACAGCACAGCAGCTCTCCTCCGTCCTTGCAGACTCTACAGAACTCCATATGGTGGTCATCCTCTTCCTCAGCATCCCCCACAACATCCTCCAGGATTTCCTCACCTTCAGAGTTATCCTCCTTTGCTTCCCACTGAATGCCCTCTTTTTCCTATAGGAGAGGGAAATCAGAAAACCAAAATCACACATCTCTGATTATTTTATTACCGCAGAAGAACAGCCCCGAGTCACTTGACGTCCCCCTCCACGCTCTCTTGCACAGTTTGGGGCATCCAGTACTCACACAGTGTGGGCAGCTCCATTTGCCCTCTGGGGCTTTCTCCATGTCTGGGTCCAAGCAAACCATGTGGTAGGCACGAGGGCAGGTATCACACAGTATGATTTCTCCTCCCTGCTGGCACACCTCACAGTAGTCCTGGTGATCAGTCTCATAGCCATCCACGGCCACCGTGGAGTCCTCCTCACCTGCAGAGGGTGGTGAGGAGTTACAGCAGTACAAGCCACAGGTACAAGCTTCCTACAGTGCGGGAGGGTACTCATATATAGAGATCCAGAATCCAAAACTCTTGCTCTATCTATGTATGTAAATAGGGCAGGGAACAAGAGCTTGAACAGGAGTAAAACAAGCCCCTCTGTGCCTCCTTCCACCCACGAAATTAAACCTGTAGTTGAGGCCAGGAAAACTCAGGACTGCGTCTGTTCCCCTACCAAGGTGAGAAAGAACTCCTGAAAACCTTTCCCGTACTAAAAATATCATCAGGTTCTTCCTTCACGAACAATTCTCCTCCTTCAAGTACGCTGTTAAATACCCAAGTTCTGCACAGACATTCCTCTAATCTTTTTACACACTTGGCTGCACTTCTATCTCCAACTGACAGCAAGCATTGATACCTTTCTTTTTCTTTTTCCCAGCTTTGAGTTTTTTGCGACTGCGGCTACTACGGCTTGTAGATCCATCTGAAACAGAGTAGCTGTTGATGCTGGCATCATCGAAGTCTGACTCCACGTCCAGATCATCATCTTCACTCTGAGGTAGGTAAGAAAAAAGCTATGCTACTCAGGCACACATGCTGGGGGCAGCACTCAGACATGCAGCCCAGCATTTCTAGCACATCATCACCTCCTCCTCGGGTCAAGGAAGGAGCGTCACTTACTGATGATCTTTTACGCTTGGAACCAAATCCTCCCAGTTTGATTTTCAAAGGTGCCACCTTCTTTGTTTTAGGTTTCTTGATATCAGGAATACGAGGACTGGCCTTGGGCTTCCTCCGGGCATTGGGTCCTGCGAACAGAGGAGGCTGCGAGTCAGAAGGACTACTCCCTTGACACCACTCACCCTCCGCCATCCTGCCAGATTCTTCATCTCACCTTTGCCCTCCTTTGTCTTGGCTTTCCTGAGTGGCACATCTACAGGGGGCTGTGGCAGGACAGCATCCACATTTGTCACCATACTCTCCACTACTGCAACAGCTGCAGCTGCAGCAGCTGCCACAGATGCACCTGAACTTCCCTTGAAGGGATTGTTTGTGCTAAATTCCCTCCATTTGGCTCCCAGTACCATCATCATCTTCGACACTGCTATTTTAGGGTTCTTGGCTGCAATAAGTGGCCTGTGTACAGTTAAGGAAGGAAGAGTTACCGAACCACCCTGCAATCTAGTTCATTATTCCTCCCCGCCACCACCCCCATCAGCACCTCTATCTCAAACTACATTCCTTTCTAATCTGATTTCAACAGCCAATGAATCTCTCCACTCCCATCCTTCACTCTGTGGAGGATGCAAATGCTCACAGGCTTGGAAAGTGAAATGGAATTTAGCATACGAGGGAAGAAAGGGGGACTGGGAGTGAGAGCTTTGATTATCTCGATCACTGAAACAAAAAAGAGGCGGATCAATTATTTTACTGTTGCCTCAGTTTTTTCTCTAGGTAGGATGCTAGTCTCTCTAATGTGCCTTGAGGTTCCAAAACCAAGGAACCTAGTCTTTGTCCCATCTCTTTTTTTGCTTCAGAGTCCTTCCAAGTGCAGGCTTGCAGTTCACCTGACAAACTGGCTGAAAGCTTTGTAGTTGGTGAGAGTGCGGTAATCCTCCTCTGTGAAGATATGATCAATATCCTCCATGCCCCAATCCTCCAGGAGCTGAGCAGATGACTTTGGCTCCTGTGCAAAGAGAATCGCAGCAACTCTGAGAAAAAGCTCTAGTTCTGCTCTAAGAAAGTGCACAACTTTCACACACCTAGAGATGACCCAATGGGTCAGGACCGGGGGACTTCTTCCCCCTCCCCGTCCACTTATCACTGCCATAGGACACAGCCTCAATAGAACATCAGCAGAGGTGGGCAAAGTCTTTGGATTCAATATACATTCTAGGTGTGTTTAATGCAGAAGAGGGGAAGGAATGCAAGGTGGGAAAATGCTCAAGTCAAGCAGGTCTAGTGGAGGAAGAGGAGACTGAACAGCCCCAACTCCACGTGCCATCACAAATGGAGAGCACAATGATCCCCAAAATCAGATACATGGGAATAAGGAGCAAGCCGTCAATCAGCAGGGTAGCTTCTCACCTTTGAGTCATCATCTTCCTCCTCTTCTTCCTCCTCCTCCTTGCGCTTGGCTTTGTTTTTCTTTTCCTTCTTGGGCCCTAATTTCTTCTTTTTCTTCTTCCCAGGAGTGTAATCACTGCCCTCGCTGTCAGAGCGCAGAACCTCCTCTTCTTCCTCCACAAACTCATTCCCCTCACCAGAGCTGTCCCCCAGCTGGGGAGGGAGGGAGAGAGAAGATCAGGCAGCTGTGAGAAAATACCCTGGATAAGCACTAAACACCACACTCTCCCCAAGCTCTAGAGGGTTCATACAAAGGATTGCTGCCATAGGCCAACAACAACAGTAAACACCCTCACCCCATATGTCCAGATTTTAGAGCCTGATCTTAGGCATCCTTTTCCTTACCTCCTTCTTCTGACGCTTGCTGAGCTTGGGCACTTTGGGTTCCTTTAGTTTCTTGGGCTTCTTCTTCTTCTTGATTTTGGGTGTCTCAGCCTCTGACAGAAGCTCTTCTTCTGGCTCTTCTTCAGGCTCTGGAGCAGAAGAAGCAACATGTCCCATCCAAGCCCCATCTGCGCACTACAACATAGCCTACTTCTCACAGACACCACTCCACTTGTCTACTTCTTGCTACATACTTACAAACATAGAAGCGTTTACAACTGCTTACTCTGTTACTGTTCACAACAGATACTAGGTAATCATATAATAAGCTACCACTGCACCTGGTTTCCCCCCCCCCCCCCCAACACCACCTATTTCCACAATATTTCTTCTGGAAGCAGAGTTGCACTGAGATCTTGGGGACAAGAAGTTAGCCATAACCCAACGAGAAGAGGAAAGAGCATAGAATCGATGGCCACATCTAAAGGAGACAAAAGGGTGAATGCAGTTGAGAACCTGACTGGGATACTGTCTCCAGGAAAGAAACCCACAACGATCTAGCCTCTTCAGCAGTACAGAGCGTCCTACAGCCACATGCCCAATACAGGCCACTAAGCCACTACTCCATAGGAAAGTTGTTACTCAGCAACTCTATTCCAGTCTGGATTTGACACAACCTGCCCCCAACCCCTTCCCTCTGTGCCAACAGCTCACTGCCCAGCCAGAGGAACACATGCCAGCTGCCCACCACCGCAGGCTCCCATCTGCGAGCCCCCCTTCCCAGGGGCAGGGGCAGC
>VZTQ01000056.1:111213-146314 GCA_013400755.1 Pelecanoides urinatrix | reverse complement strand
CGCGGCCGGAGGCGCCGGGCCCCCGCCGACGGCCCCCCGCTCTTGGGGCTGCGCGCCCCGCTCGCTCCCCTTCCCCATCCCACGCCCCGAGAGGGCCGTGCGGCCGCTGGGGCACGTTCTCGCCTTCACGCACGCACTGGGCTGGGGCCCGCCATGCCCCGTCCCGCGAGGCTGCGGGGCCCCTCCAAGGCCATCCACCCCCCCGGCGCAGTCACCGCCAGCGTGTCTGTGGGGAGCCCGCCGTGACTTCCCCTGTTGCCTCCCCGCAAGGCCTCCTCCTCTCCCCGCTGCTGGTACCTAGAGATCTGTACCCCAGGGATACGCCGCGTCTCCGTGTACTCCGTTCCTCCCTCTCACCCCGTATCGAGCACCGCGCGCCGCTCCCTGCTGCAGCGCTCCGCCAGGAAACGCATCACCACTTTATAGGGACGTGAACAGTCCGTAGGTATAAATACACCCCAATTAATGCTACATGCAACTGTATCATTAATTTCCCATTAAACAAAATCACATCCTACAACGGCGCCTATCCCACATTTATCCTCTTCGTAACGCTATTAATCTCAACAAAGAGGCACAGTCCCGTCCGTCCATCTCTCCCGGTAAACACGTGGCTGTCAACGACTGCACTCGTTCCCCCTCAAACGCCTCCACTGTCTCGCGCCTGGTGGTGCACGTGCACGTTTCGTCCCACCGCTGTGGAACGTCCCGGAACACGAGTGGAGGATTTACTGTTACAGATCCTGTAACACGATCCGCGCTTTTATCTGCCAAACCACGCCAAAAATACGTCCGCGCGTACTCCGGGCGCTCAGGTGTTCCACACCACCATCCCACCGCCTCTGCCACGTGCCGGAGTGTCTCAGACTATCGGCAAACTCTCCCCTACCTGCACGTGCAGCCCCCCACCGCCCACCTCCTCGCACCAGCACCCCTCTGCTGAGATAACGTCAAGCTCACCATCTGGCCCCTGTGCCCATCGCCGCCGCGTACTCCAGCGCGGTCCCGCGACGCGAAATCCACGCGCAGCCACTCCACAGCACGAGCCGCCCCTCCCGCGCACGTCCTTCCCGCCTTGCCAGCAAAGACTAGACCCTACGTCGCAAAACGCTGCTGCGTTATTCACCTTCTTGCACGTATGGAAATCCCGCTGACCCTCCAGCCACCCGCGGTACGCACACGTGCGCTATGCCTGTCTGTATACCTTCGCCTGAACGACGACGACGCTATCGTTTATCTCGGCTCCACGGAGGAAAAGCGGTAGGAAAGAGCCACGCTGCTATTCCACAGATGCTATCCATCCTCCACACGGATCAAGCGTAACAGGATACCCAGCGCCGCAGAAACGTACGGTGGATAACGCCACCGCCAAACTCACGCGGACCCCCGCAGGACTCTCCGTTCCCTCTTTTGTGCGCTGACAGCAGTAATCCCCTCTAACAGGAGCCAGGCGGACAGCCACGCCAAATCCCCGTGCTGAGCAGCCCGGCCCCAACCGGTGACCGCCGGACTCCGCGTGTACCTCTTTCTTCCGGTGGTTTGGTGGCGTGGTGAGAGGTACCACGCGGGCTGTCTCTGCAGGTGCTCCCCCACGCTCTTGCCGGCAGGGTTGTGATCCGGAGAGGGCTGTTTGCTACCGGTTAGGCAACGTGTATCCTAGAGCTTCCGTCACTAAAGCGCCAAGCTTCCCGACGAGCCACCCCTTCCCTGAAATCCTTCTCTGTACGACACCTGAACGCGCTTTTATCATGGATGCCCCCAAGGTTCCCCTCCTCACCTCCAACTCATTTTTCTTTGTAACTTGGAAATTTCTCAGTCAGCAGAAGCCTTAATTTTCACTCAAAAAAAATCCATGCAGGATATAAGCGATTATGATTAAGGTGTTTTTAGTGTTTGTGAGGGCCAAGTAGATTAAATGGATTTTAAAAAATGAGACTTGTAAATGTTTTCCTTTGATGATAACACCGTGAGATAGATTTCCAGCTGTTTGGCTGCTTTAAACCTGGAAGTTGCCCTACCTTACTGTGGTTTGATTACTTACCCGGTTTAATTGAATCTTCGGAGTTTATAGCACTTGGCTTGGAAACAACTACAGCAAGATCTGTGTAATATAACCTTCCCTACCTGCTGATGGGTGTCAGTGCCCCAAACAACCCCACAGCGCACTCCCGTTGGGGAAAACGCCTACAACATCCCCTCGCTTTGGTGCTGCGCTTGTGCTGGGGAAATCCAAATTAACGAGGGGACCCTCCACGCACCCCTGCCCAGCTCTGCTTCCGAGGACAACTGGGTGAAGCAGGCTCTATACCCCCGCAGCAACGTGCTGGCGTGGCCTCTAAATTATTTCTGTAGTTCCGTGCATAGTCTGAGTCACCCCGGGAGCGGGTTCCAGCCTGAGGACTCTCTCCCCAGAAGAGCGTCCTGCCCCCCCTGCCTCCACCTGGCGCGCAGCCGCCCCTGCCCAGGCCTTTATCAGGCCCACAGCCCTTCCTCGCTTTCACTTTCAACAGAGACGTGTTTCTCCAAGGTAACAAGAAGAGCAAAGCCCGACATTGTTTCACCCTGGTACTTGGTCGTGTGTTTTCACTCGGGCACCAAAGGAGGCCAGAAACCTCCGTCCAGGATATTTCGGTGCTGCCCAGTGTGGGAGGCAAGGGTGTGGGGGAAGGGACTCCACAGCATTTTGGAAAGGAGGGAGACTTTCCAGGCTAGCATGAACCGTTCGTGTGTAGGACACAGATAACAGACTGTGAGCATGACTTGCTGGTGCTGCAGACAATGTGATCTTAAAGGTCAGCTTATGGTCTCTCAGGTTATTTTTTGTTAGTCGCTTTCGTGTCCAGTAACAAAGCAGAGCTGTTAATGGGTTTAGATGCTGGACGTTGTGATGCTGCCACTGTACTGCTTCATTTGGGTTTTGGGATACAGACGTACTTCTGGCTTACTCTTCATTTTTGCTGTTCCTCTGACTGAGAGTCGCTCTAGCCTGACCATAATATCCATTTTGTCAGGTTATATACAACTAGTAACATGAAAAATATCTTTCAACATCTGTGTAAAACCGGCATCACCCTATGGATCCATAAATGTGACACTATTCCTCAAAGGCTGCAGGTACATTTCACCTCTTCCTTTCACCTAGTTTTGACCATTTGTAGCTAACGTGAATGGACTTACCCCTCGTGTTTCCTATGCAGCAGCCCTGCAGGCTCTCCTGGTCATGTTGATGCTCGCCATGACTCTGAGTTGAGGTCTTACAGCTTCTGCCAAGCGACCTTGAAGATCTCAGGATTTCTGAGAGGCCTTGCCTTTTGTTTTTCTTTGGTGAGGCAGAGAATTTTGCCCTAGATCACTTTGAGAGGGGAGGGGTATCAAACTCCCAGGTAAGTAACTTTCAAATTAATAAGAAACTGGTCCAAACTTTCACTGAATAATCATTTATTGTCCCGGAGTCTGTGACTTTTCAACCCCCCTCCCCCCATTTTAAACTATCTTGTGAGAATCCTGCGTCCCCAACGCCAGCCAAAGCAATTGTCCTGAATTCTGCAGGTCTTCCCCAACACTACAAAGCTCTTTCCTCTGCCCAAGATACTCTTCTCCGCTTCCAGATCTCTGCAAAGTCTCCATGGCAAGCTAAGGAAATCTAAACGATCCATTTTCATTGTTGCTTTCCTCATCGTGCCCCCCACCCCCATTCTATTTTTTTGTTTTGCTTTGTTTTTTTCACAGAGAAGCATGAGCTTATTCGTTTAGCAGAATGGAAGTATCTTTGCTTTGGTGTCAGACATGGAAGAAAATGACACGAGAAATAGTCTCCTCGTCTTGCGGAGAAGAGACAAGAGCCGCTCCTGTCATGTCCAAGAAGCTGTTCCTGCAGCAAACAAATGCCACTGGAACAAGAGGCAGAGGGAGACTTGCACACAGAGAATTTGGGAGCATAAAACCAGAGTAAGATCAAGATCCACTGAACAGACGATGGGTGCTTCTTTTTTGAGAACAAACATTCTAGTGTCAGTGGAGGATCCAGCCTCTCTAACAGCCACCTAGGTGAGGACTGCCCGTATGCCAGCATGACTCTGCATCTACTTCCCGTTAGAAGAACAGCAGTTCAGACTTCGCTCTGCACTCGTCATGAGCCTCGTCTCCTGTTTTGCCAGGAGAAGGAGGGGGCAGGGTGAATGGCGCGGCCGTGCAGCCAGAGCCACACCACGTCAGCCAGACGTGCACGGTGCATGGGGCAGTGGTAGCAGCAGAGAACTGGGGCGGGGGGGGAGAAGAGAGAGGAGATTGGGGATTGCTCAGCCCCCTGTAAATCTGAACTGTTGATCTCTATCTCTGTGCTTTGCTAGTTTGCTTGCTTTAACAAACATCACAGACATACTTGGTACTGGCACCTATAGCTAAGGTTACTCGAAATTTTCCATCACAAGTCTGTTTTCAGTTACTCAGAACTTTGCCAGACATCAGACATTCAGATTAGAATTTTCCATGTTTATCTTCACTTTTTTTTCCCTGAAGATGGAGGCATTTAGTAAGATGTAAGAAACTAAGTAAGGTGTAAGAAACGTTATTTTGCAATTGTAAAAATTTGACTTTGCAACATTAACAGTCTTTCAACATAGAATTTTTTATATCATGAATAATGAAAGCTGGAAGCGATACCCAAAAGTTAAGGATGCTTATTAGTTACCATTTTTAGGTTTCCTTTTCCCTAAAGTGCCTTAGATAGATGCCTGCTCCCCTCTTCATGAAACAAACGGTTGGATCCAGTCAGAGAAGAAACAAGTGTGGTCTCAAAGGGACTGCAATAACGGCCTACTGCTTCGAGCTGCCTGGATTGCAATTCTATGATACCTATTTTTGCATCCTGTATTAAAGCTGGTGCATGCTGGCAAAATTCACTAACGCTGAAACACATCTCCTCTTGAGCTCAGTTAGCAGAAATACTGAAAAAAACAGGCTGGGACAGAATTCTCCTTCATCTCCTACCTACAGCTGCATCTGGGAGAGGCGTTTCCAGCACTGCAGCCAGCAACAACTGTGCTACAGTGCAAATAAGCCTAGGGGTTGTATACCCCATTCGACTGGGTGTGAAGCCCACTGCTGCTGAGCAGAGCTGACGGGCTCGGGTTTGCTTGAGAGAAGGACTGGCGAGACTCAAATCTCAGTGGTGGTACCTACTAAGCCACCTTCAGCTCAAAACCAGCCAGAGGTTTGCAAAGCCGCTAGAGACACGGGTGTCTGGAGGAGGTTTTCTCATGTCCCGTAACAGGCAACAACCAGCCAGGTAACTTTGGGGCTGTGCCCTCAGTGCAGAAACCAGTGGTCACATATCAGGTCCTGCTCCAAGATGAAATAAATACTCAGGAACGGGTCTTTTTGTGCCATGCATGTGCACGTATCTTGAAGTTGCCAACTCCTAGCTTTGTGACGCTTGGACTCACAGGAGAAGTTTTTTCTTAAAAAAGATACATTTGGGACCAATGTTTACATGCCTTTCTTATTGCGAGGCATTGGGATGCTCCGGAGCCCCAGTCTGAAGGGCTGTTTTTCTCTCCCGCTCTCAACTGGGAAGGCAGCTTTGAGAGCAAGCAGAAGCCTGCAGACTCCTGAAGGCGGGAGCCTCACCATCCTGTGGACCCAACCGAGGATTTCTACAAAACCCACGTGAAGTTGGCAGCCATGGCCCCCACCGCGGTTTTCTCTCCGCCAGTATCTGATGCCTCCCTGCCTTTGCATCCTCCTGTCGTGCGTTCCGTCTCTCTGCCCTGCCTCCCTCCCCTGAGGAGCGGCAGGACGAAGCCCGCAGCAGCCCTCCTGGGCAGCCCCACCCCGCCGAGCCGGCCGCATCCCATAATAGTTCACAAAGGCGAGTCCATCCCATAATAGCCACCCACGGGAAATGCTCCATAGCAACCACCCCCCCACCCCACCCCCACCCCGTGGAGCAGCCATCCCATAATACCCTGCCGGCTTTATTGGTTATGACTGCTGAGAGGCAGGGGAGGGGGGAGCCGGGGCCAGGGGCCCCGGGGCGGGCGGGACGGAGGCACCGGCAGGAGGCCTCGGGCGAGCGGCGGGACGGGGGGCAGCGGGACCGCGGGGGTCCCAGCGGGAAGCCTGGCTGGGGCTGTAACCTCNGCCTCTCTGCTCCCCCCGCCGCCGGGTCGCCTCGCCCCGGCCTCACCGCCCGGCTCTGGGCCGGCTTCACCCTCGCCTGGCGGGCGGGCGCCCCTGCCAGCGCCCCTGGGCCCCGCTGCTGCCCCAGCTCCCTGGGGCTGCCCGCCTCGCCCCACGGCTTCCCGGAGCCTCACCCGGGGTGCCCCCCACCTGCGCTGGGCCCCTCGCCCTGGTGCCTTCCCCACCCAGCCCTCGTCCTCTGCCCCCTCGGCCCCGGGCGCTGCCCGCTGTCCCCCGGCCACCCTCGAGTCAGCAGAAAAGCACAAAGCCGGAGCAAGCGCCGCATCGTGCCGCTCAACGGCAAGGCGGTCGCGTGCCTGCGCCTGGTCCGGACGGAGCCCCCGCTGCCGCGGGGCCTGGGGCCGCACTGGTGCGGCCATCATGACCGCTGAGCCCTGACTTAGTTTGCCGGGTGCCGTGCCGGCGTCCGGAAGGCCTCCCGCTCCTCGCCTGCGGCCACCGCGTGCAGCGTTGCGGTCGGCTCGCAGAAAGCTTTGCTATCCGCTCGCATCTGCGTTACCGCACGACTGCTGTGGAAGGTAACTCCTCGTCTTGCCCTCTGCTCACGTGAGCCTGTTTTACTGCTGAACGTGGTTTTTACCATTGTCTTTGCTTTCAGCCCCGTCACGGCTTTTATGCCCCTATTGTATTTAATGTTTATTATGGGCTCCTGGTGGCGTTTTTGAGCTTCTCTGTGGTTTTACTGGACATATTCGCTACCCATCCTTATGAGAACAGCTCAGCACCTGCAACGTTGACTTCTTGTTAAAGCCGGCAAAAGTGTCCCATTATCTGAGGGAGGAATAGAAAGTGTAAACCCCAAAAGCTGAAATCACAAGATGTAAAACGTTTGCATGCAGAAAAGCACCAAAAAAATGTAATTTCCCACGCCCTGAATGGAGGCTCCAAAAAGACCGGGATTAAAACTATCTAGGTGGGCTGGGGAACAGTGATACGTGGGGGCAACGGAGCGAGGTGTTTCCTTGGCGGTAAATAGGGTGAGACGCAGCGAAGGCGCCCGCGTCTGTTCAGTCAGATCCCCGCAGAACCCGCACGGGGATGAAGTTTTAGAGCAGCAGCAGCAAGTTGGGACACCGCTGCGAGGAAAGGCGGGAAGGATTCTGTTATCCGAGCGAGAAACCTGCCGCCGCCGCTTCAGCGGGAAGGCTCTCCACCCGGCCTCGTCCTGGTGAAACTGGAGAAGGGGTCTGCCGGGAGCACGCCTATGGCCGCACGCCCACCAGCAGCGCGGGCACTGGTCACCCTCACTGGCACTACTGGGGAGGTGTGGTCCCTTTGTCTGGTGGCTTTCCGGCAGCGGCGGATGCAGAAGCCCCCTTTGCAAACTCTGTGTTTTACAGGGAGTCCCCCTGTGGCAGATCTGTTAACAGGGAAAGCGTCTGCAGGGGAGCGCGAGGCGGCGGAGGATGCAGCCTGCAAAGTGCCACGTGTTTTCTTCTGCCTGTCATACATTTTGTTCGCAGACCATCTTTTGGCATCGCTTAGAAACAAGCGAGCGAATGCACGCGGGACTCCATGGTCTTGGAGGAGCTCTGGACTCGGAGCCTGGAAGCACTGAGTGCTTTTGACAATCCTTCTCGCTCGCTGTTTTCCATGTTTCCGGGCGCTTGGGCACCCGCTAAGTAGGTCTCTAATCTGCATCCTCGGGAAGAAAGCTGTCTTTTGCTTCTTTTACATAGAAGGTAACTAAAGGGCCAAATGAGGTCATGTCAGGCTGAGCTACCACAGAGCCTTAGTTTGCAACGTATGGTCCGTACTATACCATCTGCATGTGATGTGTTTAGATCAACGTTACATCTGTTCAGTAAAACATTGAGAACGCGTCATGCAGAGAAGGAACTTAAACTGCTCCGAGCCTGGCTTTAATTGGATAGATCTGTGGTTTAGGCGCACGCTCAGTGGAAATCCATCACGGTTTGGGTGTTCCTGTCCCCTGGGTGTCCACTACTGAGCCACTGCAGCAGAAGTTGCTCCTTTCGGCTCTGTCGCCAGAGCAGAAGGTGCGCGTGCTCGCTGCCCGCTCCAGCGCGAAGTCCAGCACTTCGCAGCACGACAGCTTGCAGGAGGAGGCCTGAGCTGGTCCGACCTCAGCGGCCATGCTTGGACCTCACCGAGCCATCCTGCTTTTCAGGGCCTGCCTGCCCCGCCAGCAGCTGTTTCCTCCTCTCCCCTGCACGCCCTCCTTCCTCTCCTCCCCTCTTCCTCAGCAGGTCCTGTGCCGTCCAGCCTTCCCTCTCTTGCACCCTTCACAAAGAGGGAAACTGCCACAGCCGGGCTGCTGCCCCGGGGAGCAGGCGCCGTGTCGCTGCAGGGGCAATAGCTGCCGCTCAGCGCCTGCGTGCTGCAAGCAGGCACAGGAGGGGCATTAGCGTCCTGGGCGGCGAGCCACGCCAGCCCGCAGGCTCTCCGTTTGATTGCACTAAATGAACAGGTGCCTCATCCTTTACTTTAAGAACTCACCAAATTTAATTATACCGCTTCAAAATGTTCCATCTTAGGTAAGGCTCGAACACGTCCACATTAGCGGTTTTTAGAGGTGTAACGAGACTGTTTTTAAATGGGTTGATTTACACCGGTGACACTGCTAACAGACAAACCATATTATGAAAAACTCCAGGTTTCACGTTTGCCCTTTTCTCTTTCCAAAGAAATATTGCAGGCTTTGTGTGTAAAGTGGCTGTTTTCAGCCATCAAGCCTCATTTCTCCATCTGCCTCGCAATTCAGACAAAGCTGCTGAGAAGGCATGATCTACGGCAAAGCAAGTGCCATATTCCTGCCTTATTCTGAAGTTGCTGGGGACAGTGATGTGACTGATCCCAGAGCGGCAAGTTCAAACTGCAGATGAACCAAGGAGAAAGTTACCAGCAGAGCTGGAATTAGACTGTCCGGGCATTCCTACTGTAAACCATTCAGTTGCTTATAACTTTTACGATTGGAGCTGAAATTTTCCATTCTGGCTGTCTGGGTGTATCTGATTTTTTTTTTTTTTTTTTAAAATATGGCTTCAGCCTGAACATTTAATCTACTCAGGGGAAAAAAAAAAGAGAAAAACATTTTGGTTTAGGCTGTTAAAATATATGTTTAAAAGAACAGCCCTTTACTATGAACAACTCCAGCCCAACTGCTTCAGCGGAGGAAGCTGAAGTCTATGAAGGAGAGCTGTCCTCGCGTCAGAGCTACGCTACTCACTATCCCCCGAAAAATCCATGCGAAATTTGATAATCCTTTAATGATAAGCCTTTAAAAAAAAAAAATTAAAAATCCTGTTCACACAGGCTCTGTAGGGACACTTCAGACTTTCACCGTGCAGTTCTTCAAAGATCTTCCTTCACTGACCACTGCCTTACAAAGGTGGGATAAGCGTACGTGCATCTTCTAGGGCTGCGGGGGAAAGCCACCCATCTTCTGCACCCTCTGCCCTGCCTGAGCCAACAGAGCAGCACCCAGTCGCTGCTGGCGGCTCTGGGTCCAGACAGGGTGAAGGAGGAGCAGGAGACTGCAAGGAGGATGGCGAGTCCCTCAGGGAAGGGAAGCACGGAGAATAGACGAGGGCAAGGAGCCTGATGATGCTAGAACTGGTGTGGGGGTTAAGACAGAAGGAGTTACTGGAACACGAAGGGGTGGAAAAGGGAGAAAAGAGCCTTGACTGGCTGAATAACATGGCTAGATTGAAAATCAGAGTACATGAGGTTAAAAAAAGTCAAGACTGATAGCTGTAGTGGAAGCAGGGCCTAGAGAGAGGGAAGACTAGGACAAGTTGAACAAACAAGCTAGTCTTGGGAGCCGTGGAGAAAGCAGGAGTAAGGAGCCAGTGAAATGAGGACAAAAGGGGACCTAAAGGTGGTGGGAAGGGTGTAACAACACTGGACTGGAAATAGGAAAGAACAAGCTGTGATAGACTCATTAAGGAGCCAAAGAGCAGGAAGAGCACTCCGATAACCGGGTAAAGAGATTCAAAACGGCAGGATGGGCAAGGAGCCGGCCAAGCAAGCACCAGTGTCTATCCTTTTCTAGGGGCATAAGCAAACCCTCGGGTTCCTGCATCTCATAATTCCTGAGTCATGATTCAGGAATGCTGAGGCTGGCAGCACTGCTACCATGAAGTGCTAAAGGAGAGAAGGAAAAAGAAGAAGGAGTAAGATGGAGGGGATTCTACAACAGCTTCTGAACTCCACAGGATAAAACACAAATGAGTTACTCCTAAAAAAGATCTGCCTCCTTCACCAGCTGATAAATGACATCCTGAGACCATCTTATGGGCAAAAGAGCATCCCTCCTGGTCCCCACATCCTCATCTGCTCCCTTTCCAGACTCCTTGGTAATGTCACAGAGGCTGAACCAAATGAATGAAGACTCATCTGTTTTAAAGTCTTTGGTTAACAAATCCTACACCTTTTTTTTTTTTTTTTTCCTGGGGAGCGGGGGGAAGTTAGCAGATGAGATAGAAACCTCTTTATGTAAAAAGGGGTAAGGTGCTCCCAAGGTCTGTGCTGTGCCTCTTCCCAATTCCTACATGCTCTGCCCACTTCCCCTTCCAATTACCGTACCTGCCCTCCGCACTGGCTTACTGCTCAGGCTGTAAGGGGTTTCACCAGAATTGCTGATGGGGCAGATGACTGGGATGCCAGAGCTGGATGGGGTCCATCCAAAATCTGTTGAAGGCTGTGATTCTTCTCCTTTACCCATCCTCTTCAAAAACTGTGGTGCCATGGAGGATAAAGTGGGGCAAGCTGAGAGTGACTGAGCCCTACAAGGTGTGCCATTCCCAGACATGTTTCTCTCTCTACAACAATACCTGGTATGTTTGCTAATAGATGCAGTCACCTAGACTTGAAGTAGAAACAAGGATGGCATTAAGAAACCCTCCAGAGCTGCACGCAGGAACAACGTCAGATGTTAAAGTTGGTCTTCAAGTCTTTGCGGCACCATCTTCTTTATAACAATTCTTTCTTCAACAGCCAAATAAACTCCACCAGCCAGCCAAAACAAGGACATTGCACCTTACCAACAAAGTTTCCAGTTTACCCTGTGGTAGTTGCAGGTGCAGCCAAGTGGAATCTCTCTTTCTGTAATTTGCCCCCTTTTATGGATGCTCAGGCTTTTTTTTTCCCCTTCTCTCTTTCTCTTCCCCCCCCCTTCCCCTCCCCCCCCCGAGAAGCTGTGGGAGCAATAAAATATAAGAAAGAGACGCTGACTTTCCTTGACCAGCTTTCTTTTCAAAATTATAGCCTGGGAATCACTCCCTAGGCTATCTGGGGAAGGAACTTGAGATGGATTTGATGCAGGTTTGGTGCAGAACAAGGGGTATCAACTGGTACTCATAAGCTACACGAGATCGGGAAGCTGTAAGCTCCAAGCGGCTGCAGGTTCAGACACAAGCAAAGCCCCATCTCAGATTCCAAAAGCATCCATCACTGCGGCGTGAGTCCGAAGAGCAGAGACAAAAGGCCGTTCTGGACATTTCCCCTGGCATCCAAGCACAGAGACACAGTGCTCTGAAGATCCTGTGTTATTGGTAGGGCTGCTGTACCGTCAGCATCTCAGCATGTTCCTCTGGTGAGGACCACAAGCATCTTCTCCAGTAGGTCTCCGAGCCTTTCCTGTTCCTTTCAGGCTTTGTTGCAGTGCAATGTCTGACGTCTCACAGGCAACCCTGGCAATTTGAAACATAAAGCAGGACAACCACCCTCCACAGCGCACAGCTGCGCGGGGAAGAGCTGTCTGTCGGACTCCGAGATTCCCAACCACCACCCCGCTCAGCCCACAGGCAGGAAAAGCGGTACAAAGCTCAGGCGGATCAAACCATCAGTGCTGAGGAGGACCTATTTCTCAGGACCGCTAATACCATCTCCATGCTAAACCCAAGCCATTAGGAAACATTTTTTTTTTAAATTATTTTTTATTTTTTAAATTGGTGAAGGCTACGCCCTATAGAGGGCTAGGGAAGTCAACCCAAGGACAGAAATGGAAGTGGTGGAAAAGGCAGGCACAGTCAGCTTCGTCCCATGTTTTGGGGTCCCTGGGAAGTTGCTCTCCCAGCTGAATTATATTTTTGGTGCAAAGTGCCTCGGGTTTTTGGAAGAGAGTAGTTTTTCTTAGTACTTTCAGACTGCATGTCTAGAAAAATGACACGAGGAAGGACAGCATGGAGGGAACAGAGTAGCATAGGGTCAGGTTTGAAGAAAGCAAAACAGAGAATTGTATGTGTGACAGGGCCCTCCCAAGCTTCAAAAATAGCTCAAGTGATGAGCCTGACCATTTCCCTTTGAAGCACGGATGTCACCCTGCCTGTGGCAATGATCTACTTATCAGATTGACGATATATTGCTACTGGCAGTTACTCTGAAACAGCTAAAGTCAATAAATACCATTTCTAAATTAAGTAGCCAGAGAATTTTCCTATTGCTTCTCCTATATTTAATTCTTCCTTGTCCGGTAAGTCACAGTGTCTCACCCACTGGCTTTCCTTTCCCTCACCATTAGAAAGTACAAAGTGCAGAATGACAGAATGACCCATGTCGCCTTTTTGTCTGTCTTAACCCTTTCTAAATTTCTTATTCATATTACCTCTGAACTAAGATGGCATTTTCCTGTTGATTATAGCCATGGGCTCTTTGGCTAGGTCATAAACTTCGTGCAACAAACCGCCAGATCTCAGTGGTATTTTTCTGTCAATGTGTTTCTTCCCGACTAATTCCCCACGTCACTTCCCTCCTTGGTCCTTTTGGAGCACCAAGTCCGTGTGTTGGTGGTTCAGGTTACGTTCCAGATGCGCAAATAAGGCAACCAGGTCACGAAGACAACCTCCGATTCCCAGGCCAACAACTAATGCCTCGCTACCCATCGCAACGCACCCCAAAACCAAGCCAGCTTGTGGCAGTGCCGATCCTTTCCCTGCTTACAAATTGTCGCCAATAATTTCGGCGAGCGCTAACGAGGCATACTAACTACCGCTGCAGGAGTCTCCCCCACGTCACCCAGATTCAGGTCTCTCATAGCATCCCCCCTCCCCTGCTGCCCGCCCCCCCCGGCTCCGCAGCCTGCCGGGCACACCGCAATGCTTTCAGTGGCTGCGCAGCAGCGGCTGCTGTCCCTAAGTCATAGCAGCATGTTTCCCCAACACTTCTTTTTTTTTTTCTTAACCTCCCTGTCCCCTCTGAATAGGCCTTAACCCGGGACTCAAGCGCTGCAATCATGCAAATCGTCCCACCGGGTTTTTTGTAATGCTAATGCATGCTCATCAATGAGAACGTCTAATTCCCCTTGCTCATTATCTAGATGTCGCACACTGATATAGAAGCATCTCAGAAATTCATCTCCTCACAACACAGTGTTTGCGAACCCCTTGCCACCACCTTCACAGCCCCTGCCTCTGCCCCAGAGCCCCCAGGTGATGCTGGGCATCAGCACATACATCACATTGTCCCCAGAAGCCACCAATCCTTTGCCCTTTCTTTTGCAAAGGCTCTCGGCTTGAGACTTTGGCGTTCGATTCGCAGAATTGCTTAGGTCTTGTATTTGTGACTGAAATCAGGAGGAGTGACACAGAGAACGTATACTTGCTATATAGCACTCCGAAAAGTGACATCTGAAGTAATTCAATACATACATTTTAGCTACTAAGTTTCCTGCCTATAAAATAGTAATAATACCATATTGGCTTACGGGCCTCATGTGAAAGAAGTTAATTCAAATTTATGAAGCTGCTGGATGCGGTAACGATAACTACTACAGGAAAGCACGAGGAGCTCAGTGGCCCTGTTTGCAGAACGGAGTTCTCGCGATACGTGCAGTAAATAGCTGGCGGATTTGTATACTGCCTGTGGGAAAAAAAAAAAAGAAGAAGAAGAAAAGTAGCAAATAGCTACTTTTTTTTCCTCTTTCTGTGAGCGGTGTTCTTCCTACGCGGGGAACAAAGAAGGGACTTCATGGAGAAAACAATCTGTCATTGCGTAACCAAGGACAACCGTGACACCTATGCACAGGGAGCCCACAAGGAGAAAACTAAGTCTGGCATTTCTGAACCCAAAGTACAGAGCTGGGAAACCTTTTTTGGGTGTGCGTTTTCATTCATTGCAGCGCTCCCTAAATGTGCGAGTTCAGCATTTGCTGGGCTCTGATCAGGCAAAACCCTCACGGAAGACACTGACCTGTGCGATGGGCGAGATTACTTTCAAACGCTTTTATTGTTGTCGCTTCTTTATTCTTCATCTCGTACCGGGGTGTTGCTGTCCTGACAACAAAATTAACCCCCCTTCTCCCCCCGCTCCCGGGGGAGATGCACTCACCTTTACTTCATTCTCTTTTNCCTCCGCCCGGCGCGGAGCCGCCCTCCCGCCGGCAGCGGCCCCGGGCCGGGGGGGCTGCAGCCCGCCCCGGGCGGCGGAGGGGCCGTTTCCCCCCTTTTTATCTGGCACCGAACACGCCGCGCGTGTGGCTGCGCTCGTGTGCGCGGTCGCCGCGTACAGCTGCAATCATAGAGATGTTATTTTGGATTCGGAAATTCTGTTGTTATTTCAGAGAAAAGAACCCGACCCGCTCAAACCATGAAAGCAAACGGTAATGTTGGTCAAAACGAAATTTTTTTTTGTCGCAAAACATTCGTTTTGGTGAAAGCACCCCCCCCCATTTCCCCTAGCCCTGCCCACACCTGGTTCGGTGGGTTTTACCCACACAGGCTCCTGCGAGGGCAAAGAACGAGAGAGGGAGAGGCTGCAGGTATCCCTGTGAAGCTGGGACAGGCTGTTCCAGGTGTCACACCGTGCTGAGGGTTTGCTCCTGTCATCTGAGTCCAGTGACAGGTTGCTTTATAGCTCAGTGGTGTCAGTACTGCTTTTCTCCTTTTTTTTCTCTTTTTTTTTTCCCTTTCTTCTTTTTCCCCCCCCTCAAAGTCAGGAAAGGTCTTTCATCATCACTTTGTGGTGAAAAGTGTGATTCTTCCCCTCCATCCCTTGCCCTCCTGGAGAAAAGTACTTTCTTGTTCCCTTGTATTTTGGGGACTGAAGCGGAGAGTGGCTGCCTGCGCTTCAGCGGGTGGTATTTACAGGGCAGGGAAGACTAGATCGCCGCTCCCTTGTCACTGTTACTATCTGAGTGAAATAGGTTAAAGCAGGGATAGCTATGTCTGGCTTTAGCACATCCAGACTCTCAAATATCCTCAAACAAATTTAGCAGCGTAGCAGGTTTTTCAGTGATACTACACTATTTCTTCTGATTTTGTTCGGGAGCCCTCAGAGACCACAATCCCACTGTGGAAGGTGCTACGCAAGCCAAACAGAAAGTGATCCGCGCCCAAAGATCCCTTCGAGGTTAAGAGCGGAGACGGCAGATGACATGGAAATGTGGGAAGCTGCAAGGAAGCCCTGAGACGATTTTGGTCAGCAGGATGTACAGCGGTATCAGCCTGGCCTCTGCCGAGATTCTGTTAGCATTGCAGAACGCAAGAGTTTGACAGAAAGGCTTCAAAAGGGACTCATGAAGCGCGAAGCTTAGACTGACCGCTCTGAGCTGGATCAAGGGCTCCGGCTGCAGCTGGAAGGCAGGCAGGCCATGCAAAGCGTAATCCAAGCAAGAACAACTCTAAGAGGGAACGATAATGAAGAAGCTGAAAAATGTGTGAGACACCAGCTCAGCAGCTAAAACACAAGGTCAGAGAATCGTACAATTGTTTAGGTTGGAAGGACCTCTGGAGGACATCTGGTTTAACTCCCAGCGACTGGGGGAAGAACCTCCCAAGCTCAAAGCAGGCACAGCTTAAGTTGCTCAGGGCGTTTGTAATACAAAATGCTGCTGCGTTGGAGGGATACATCAAGTGGTGGGAGGCACGCAGCCAGTACGTGGTGGAAGAAAAACAAGCAGTAATAAAAACAATTTGGAGATTAAGTCTGGCTTGTTCCGGGACTTGTGAAACATCTTTTCAAGCTGATTTACAGAACCCAGAGTGGCAGTAGTTTCTAGAAAGTATAAAATACAATAAAGATCACGATTAATAGTCATGATAAAAAATATAATAAAAATATGTTTCTATATCATCCAAATAAGGAACCATTTCCAGAAGTGACTGGCATGTCTGTTCTGGAAGGCAAAAGACAAAATCCTGTGCTGGTTTTGGCTGGGACGGAGTTAATTTTCTTCACAGTAGCTAGATGGGGCTATGTTTTGGATTTGTGCTGGAAACAGTGTTAATAACAGTGATGTTTTCGTTACTGCTGGGCAGTGCTCACACAGAGCCGAGGCCTGTAGGCTGGGGGGGCACAAGAAGCTGGGAGGGGACACGGCCGGGACAGCTGACCCCAACTGACCAAAGGGATATCCCACACCATATGACGTCATGCTCAGCATGTAAAGCTGGGGGAAGAAGAAGGACGGGGGAACGTTCAGAGTGATGGTGTTTGTCTTCCCAAATTACATGTGGTGGAGCCCTGCTGTCCTGGAGGAAAGGCTGAGCACCCGCCTGCCCATGGGAAGCGGTGAATGAATTCCTTGTTTTGCTTTGCTTGCGTGCGCGGCTTTTGCGTTACCTATTAAACTGTCTTTATCCCAACCCACGAGTTTTCTCACTTTTACTCTTCTGATTCTCTCTCCCATCCCACCTGGGGGGAGTGAGCGAGCGGCTGCGTGGGGCTTAGTTGCTGGCTTGGGTTAAACAACGACAATTCCTAATGTATTTATGCATTTTTGCAGATACCCTGTCTGATCCGTATAGAATAAGCATTCTGTGCTCCTTTGCCATCTCTCTGATCTTTCACTTGTTTAGTCTTACTTGATAAGAAGACATTTTTTAATGTTCACATCTGTGGATGACACGAAGTGCAGGGGAACAATGAATGGCATATTTTACCTCTGACATACTTAGCAACAATACTAATTTAAGAATTATTGCAGTAGGACGTAAAGTGTCAATTATAGAGGTTGAAAAGGCTTATATTCCCACTTAACTTTCCTTTCTTGAATACCGTTGCTTCACGTAGTTTGTTCCTGTTGTTTTAAACACATGCTTTAAAGTGGTTCCGTTTTGTAGCAATTGGTATTGTTGGACACCGTCATACCCTAGGACTTTCAGATTTGTTTGTTTGGCTTTTTTATACATACTCATTAAATAGAAGCTATAAAGCAAGATAGGACGAGTGACTCATTTCACTGGGAGACAGTATATGCGTGTTCTCTTCTTTATCACCACGTGATGGAATAAAAAAGTCAGGCTCACAAAGGCAAAAATGCAGAAGCAGAAGACCTAACTAACATTGATTCTCTCTGGCAGACAGGAAAAATAACCAAAATCCTCTCCGGAATCCAAAGCAATTAAATTTGACTAGAATCTTCAAAAATGACACAAAACCAATGCAAGCTGAAAATGATTTAAAACCCAAAGGACAAAATCCAACAGCCCACACTGGGCACACCATTGCCTATATATAACAATTAAGGAAAGCCTTCAGATACCCAAAGTCTGGAACTTTTCTACTGCATGTAGCATGACCAGCAGCCGCCTTTATTGTTAAACAGGTTGATGAGATCCATTAAGAGATCAGCTTTTCAGTTATTTATAATTTTGTCAAAATATTTGAGCTAAAATTTCCTCTGTTGGAGGTGGAATATTTATAAAATGTTCCAGGTGAAAATAGTTCTGCTATTTTCAGGAATGAAACTGTAAGAAAAGATGTCTCCTCATGTTCTTTTTGAGAAGTTCTGTGTTGTGTTTTTTTTGGGGGGATACTGTATCTTTGGCAGAGGAGCAGCCTTTTCCGAAGGAGTGGCGTCTGCCGCCTGACGTTTCATTCATACTTGGCAAGCTTGCAGGCCTTTGAAAGATTGCTGTTCGCCCCAACCTGGGGGAGTCAGGTGCCTCTGTGAGGATGCCAACCGCAGAAGCATGCCCTGGGGACACCAAGGCTGGTGCACAAGCCTCCCAGAGGTCTCCTGTCACCAGTCACCAGTGTCCGGGGAGCACCACCCTCGGTGCTTTTGCTGACGCTTCCCACACCCTGGGTGCTGTTAGCAAGAATGCAGCCGGCAGGTGGAAAGAAGTGATTGCTGCTCTTTATTCAGCACCTGTGCAGCATCGGGTCCACCAGNTATGGAGAAGATGGAGCTAGACTCTGCTCGCAGTGGCCCCGAGGAAGAACAAGAGGCAACAGCCATGACCTGCAACAAGGGAGATTCCTGCTGAGCCTTAGGAAAAGCCTCTACCCAGGGCATGCTTCAGCACTGGTGTGGGTGCCCCGAGAGGCTGAGGAACCTCCATCCTTGGAGGTGCTCAGAAGGCATCTGGACAAGGCCCTGAGCAACCTGAACTAGCTCAGGGTCCTGAGTGCATCTTCCCCGCTCCTGGGGCTTTGGCTGTGTGAGCCTGGGGCCAAGTCAGAGACAGTGCGGCTGAGGGGTGCNAGAAGTGATTGCTGCTCTTTATTCAGCACCTGTGCAGCATCGGGTCCACCAGTACAGGAGAGACATCAACAAACTGGGGACAGTCCCACAGATGGTCACTGAGATGGCTGTGAGGAGAGGCTGAGGGAGCTGAGCCTGTTGACCCTGGGGAAGAAGAGGTCAAGGGGGACCTAACTGCTGGTTGCCACTACCTAAANCCTCCATCCTTGGAGGTGCTCAGAAGGCATCTGGACAAGGCCCTGAGCAACCTGAACTAGCTCAGGGTCCTGAGTGCATCTTCCCCGCTCCTGGGGCTTTGGCTGTGTGAGCCTGGGGCCAAGTCAGAGACAGTGCGGCTGAGGGGTGCCCCTTCCCTCTGGTGACTTTGGGGAGAGTTTCCAGAAAGCTGGAGCCTCAGCCAGGGCTGACCCCCTGCCTCAGGACCTGCTTTTAAGCTGGTGCTCTTGCCCTTGGCTCCTGCCTGAGCAGTCTTGCTCCTGCCTAAGCCGTCTTGCCCGTGCCTGACCATGGACTGTGTTGATTTAGACCCATTCATAGGCTTCCTGGCTTGACCCGAGACCTGCCTTGTCACGATAGACTTGTCTGGCAATCGCTGGACTGTGGCTCACCCTGGTTACTGCCTCCAGACCTGATCCTGATGCTGACTTGACTTCTTAGTTTGACCTTGGACCTGCCTCGTCACCACAGGCTTGTCTGACGATCTGGATTCTCAGCTGAACCCGGCTACCGTCACCGTACCTGCCTTGCTCGCCTTGCTCAGGTGCTGCGGGATGGGGCCCTTGCTGGGGAAGGCCCTTCTTCTGCCTGCCTTGGTACCACACCTGGCTCTCAGCTGCCCTTCCTTCAGGGAGCAGCCAGCCCTTGCTGGAGGGAAGGTCCTCCGGAGGTCCCTTCCCACCCAAATCTTTCTGTGAATCTATGACTGTGCTCTAGCCAAGTGGAAAGGAAAGAAAAAATCAACTTCTCTGGGCAGGAAGAAAACAGCAGTGAAGACATTGTGTGGATGCTCAGGTGCATGGTGTATTAGATCTGGGGAAGGGAGAAAGGACCAGAGGAACAGGGACAAGGAAGTGGGTCTAGGAAAGAGGAAGGTGGAGGAAGATGTGGAAATGGACGGCAGTGCAGTTGCTGCAATATCACTCTGCTACCTTGTAAATCCCAGAACAAAAGGGTAGCATCGGACCCTAGCAGAAGGTATGCACACAGCTCTGTTTCCTCTCTAGCTGCACTATGTCACATCCGGTTCACATTCACATTCACATTCACAGGGCAGTCCAGAATTTTCAAAATAGAAATATCTACTGCCCTGCAAGCCCTCCTCCACCTCTCTCACTGCATCTTTCAGACACCGTTAAATGTCCTTCGTCTGCAGTCATATTTCAAGGCTGGTCTGCTGGTGCTGCATGGGCTGAGAAAGGGGACAGAGCTGGCCTACCTAGGGCACATGTGTCCCAAGGCAGCCTGTGACACAAGGATCCCTCTGTGGAGAGGCTCATCATCTTCTACAGGTCTTCTTGAAGACCTGCTGCTACAGTCACCTGTAGGAAAAGAGAATGTCTTCAAGGGAGACTGGAAAGTTGGATTTAAAACGCTGTGCCTCCTAAACTGCTGGTCGACAGCGGCTGAACACGAGCCGGCAGCGTGCCCAGGTGGCCAAGAAGGCCAACGGCATCCTGGCCTGTATCAGCACTGGTGTGGCCAGCAGGAGCAGGGAGGGGATCGTGCCCCTGTACTGGGCACTGGTGAGGCCGCACCTCGAATCCTGGGTTCAGTTTTGGGCCCCTCACGACAAGAAGGACATTGAGGGGCTGGAGCGTGTCCAGAGAAGGGCAACGGAGCTGGGGAAGGGCCTGGAGCACAAGTCTGATGAGGAGCGGCTGAGGGAACTGGGGGTGTTCAGCCTGGAGAAGAGGAGGCTGAGGGGAGACCTCATCGCGCTCTGCAACTGCCTGAAGGGAGGTTGGAGCGAGGGGGGGTCGGTCTCTTCTCCCAAGTAACAGCGATAGGACGAGAGGAAACGGCCTCAAGTTGTGCCAAGGGAGGTTTAGGTTGGACATTAGGAAAAAATTCTTTCCTGAAAGAGTGGTCAGGCCTTGGCACAGGCTGCCCAGGGCAGTGGTGGAGTCCCCATCCCTGGAGGGATTTAAAAGACGTGTAGATGAGGCGCTTGGGGACATGGTTTAGTGGGCATGGGGGGGTTGGGTTGACGGTTGGACTCGATGATCTTAGAGGTCTTTTCCAACCTTAGTGATTCTGTGATTCTATGATTCTATGATTCTGTATTGTAACACAAAACCATGATGCGTTGCAATACATTTATTCCCGCAGCAGTCATGAGGTAGGGACTTGAAATAAGATTCATTGCTAATTTAAAAGTCCAAGAACCAGGACTTTACTCTGAACACCATTTCTTGTCACTTTCTGTTACCATTCTTTTAACATTTTCCAAAGAATTTAAAATATACCATAATGAATCCACTCTGGGATAGCCCGAGTCCTGCTGGAAGCCACAGAGAGGCTGTTTTGCAGCGCAAGTGGAAAGGCAACCCTTGGTCACGGCGGGAGTAAGTATCTGGGGTTTCTGGCACTGCCTGTGTACAGCTGGATCTCTCGCTTCTGGGGAGATTTATAGGGCTTCCGCATACAGTGCAGGCTGAAAAAGCATGTACAAACAGTGCAAGCAAATATATTTCACCGCAGCCTCATTCTGTGACATCATTTCTTTTTAACAGCGAAAATCACCCTGACCTGAAATCAATCACGCCGTGGCCGAGCGACAAGAAAGTGCAAAGCACTAACGTCAATGTGAGCTTCAGAAATGACGACAGTATTGGTATCCTCTTTTTTTCTGGGGCCATTATGAATGCGGGTGTATTTTTGAGTATGCTAGTGTTTCCCAAGCCATTTTGCTTTAGGTAAATGTATAGCCGTTGTGCTGCGTGTGTGTGTGTACAGCTGCACAAGCACATTTGACGTACCTCCTAAAGATTGTTTTGCTAAGCTCTGTGACTTACTACACAATTAGGAACCTACTTTCTGCAAGAGTACTAAACACCCAGCTATTCTTCTTGACCCCAGCAAGGGTTGCTTCAACTCTTTTTGAAAATTAAGACACTTATTTAGGTGGATTTAAGACTCAAATTGAAGCATCTAGTTAAAAAAACAAACCCAAAGTTTCCCTCAGTCTTTACCACTAAATTCACTCTGTCGGCAGCGAGTACCACATCTGTGATCTGATTAACCCCAGAACTGCTTCCCGTTACAGCTCAGGGAGGGTCAACTTGCTATAGGAATCTGTGCTGACCGGACCTAGACACACCAGGTTTGTTTCAAGTCCTTGTTCCCCACTATATTTCCTGTACCAAAAGAGTCAGGTGGGACCATGTCACCAAGACATCTCTGTTTATTCAAAACAACCTTTCATCCTTCAGCTTTGTGTCATCACGTTCACCCACATACAGTCTGCTCTGCTCCCTCAAACAGGTTGCTAAGTTACCCTCAGCTGTTTCCCACAGTCTTGCTGTAATTATCGAATGGGTGACTCTGCAATTGGTATGACCTTTCTGTGGTCATATTTCCGAGTCCTCAATAGGGCCATTCAAAAATACTGCAGTAGGATGTAACGGTAAAGATTCATTGGGACGGATAAAGTTTCCAGCTGGGAACTGTTTTACTTTTGAGACAGCATGGTCTCGGGTTGACTTATTCTCCACAATCTGATTCTTAAGCATCCCTGTATCCGAGTCCCAGGCTTGTCCCCGCCGCAGTTTCTTAAAGGTGTTACGGAAACCCTCAGTACTAAAGTAGTAGATCAGGGGGTCCAGCGTGCAGTTCATGCTGGCCAACAGCATTGTCATAATTAACACTTGGCGCACGGAGTCCTGTGTTTCTTGCTCAACCTTAATCACCTGGGCCTTTATCATCCCATAAACTGCCAGGGTAGTGTTGTAAGGCACAAAGCAGATGATGAAGATGACCAGATTGACCAAGAGGAGACGGATGGTCTTCTGCTGTCGCAGGGTCTTTGTCTGGCTGTTCTGGCAGAGCTCCTGAAAGATCCGAATCGAGCAGTATGTCACAGAGCTGAGAGGCAGGAGAAACCCCAAGATTTCAGCCAGGATAACTAAGGGGAAGAGGTTATTCTGCCACATGTTGTCACTAAAGCTCTCAAAGCACAGATAAACAGTCCGGTTCCGTTCCTTACAGTGGTTTTGCTTGTGGACTATGGCAGTGGGGATGGAGCCCATGAAGATCACGACCCAGACAATCAGACAAAGGAGCTTGGCCACCTTGGGGCGCCGCAGATGCCGCCAGCGAAGTGGGTGGACAATGGCAACATAGCGATCCAGGTTGATGCACATGAGGAATAGGCAGCTACCATACATGTTGATCTGGAAGACGGAGCCAGAGACTTGGCACAGGGTGTTACCAAAGGGCCAGTGGTGGTTGGAATAGTAGTAGAGCCGCAGCGGCAGAGGGAGTGTGAAGGTGAGGTCGCTGACGGCCAGGTTGAACATGTAGATCATCACTACAGACTTCAGGCGCAGGTAGTGGATGAATATCCACAGGGCCATCACGTTCAGCGTCAAACCTGTAATGAATATCAGGATGTAGCCAGGCAGGAGGAGGCGGTGGTTGAAGCTGTAATCCTTGCATGGCTGAGACACATTGGGAGCTGACATGCCCAGCGGGGATCAGGGGAGGGTCTTGCTGAGGTGGCTGAGCCTGCTGGTGGGCTAAGGAGGCACAAAGAAAAGCACTGAGAGAAGTCATTCCCCTCTAAGAAGCTGGGAGGTAGGTGGGCACATCTCTCTCTTGACTGGTGCTGCTTTGGATTGCTGGTCGGTGGTCATCTGGCAGGGATGGTAACGTAGTCAGCTGGATCAGCTTCTGCCTCTAGTTCAGCAATTCTTTTCAGTGGTTATGGGGATGCTGATGCGATGGAGGGTCATTGCCCGTTGTTGAATGTCAGCACAATTCCTGGTCAGAGTGGAAGACCAAGACAGAAGAGTTTAAGTGAGAGGGGGAAATCTCTTGAAAGGCCAAAATACCACCATGATGGCTTCTGCTGCAAGAACTCACAAAGAAACCGAAAGACTAAGAAAAAATGGATGGTAGGAAAGTGAGTAATTAAATGGCAGAAGAAGCCAGAGCGCAGAAAAGGTAATTGTTGTACAGAATCATTTATCGCTCAGCCCCAGAAAGTGCACGTTGCTTTGATCACTGCTGAGAACGCCTGTATACATGAAAGGGACAGCACAAGAGCACACAGGGAAAGTAGTCAAGGCAGCTCCAGAAAAAACAGAGAGAGAGAGGGAAAGAAAAAGAAGAGAGGAAGCATTTTGAGGGAAAAATGCTGACTGGAAGGAACTTAAAATAAAAACTGCATAGTACTGTTTTATATCAGAGAACCAGGACTTTGTACATCCATCCAGATAAAAAGAATTATACTACAGTTAGACTTGACTCCACCCTAGCTCCTTTTCCTAGGTGAAACAACCCACACAAACCTGAGCCCAAGCTAGTTGGTTCCTTACGTTGCTTACATTCATACACTTCCTTTGGTGTTCTTTCTTGCGTGGGACCAGTGGTGCCTATTTGGATTGGATGTCCTCAGATCATTTTCCTGCTTACAACACCATAAAGCCTGAAGCAGCCGACGTCCCACAAACACAGAGCAGCGCACCCAGGTAAGGGAGCACACAGTAAAGCAGGAAGAGTCATGGGATTCATGTGGAAAACCATACCTGTGACTCCAAAGTGGTGGGAGACTGGTAACCACTCTAGATACTAACGGTAGCATTGTCCCGCCAAACATGGATCAACTGGAGTGAGCCCAGTGGAAGGCCACCAAAAAGGTCTGGGGGCTGGAGCACTTGCCCCACGAGGAGATGCTGATGGAATTGGGCTTGTTCAGCTGGAGAAGAGAAGGCTCCAGGGGGTATAATAGCTGCCTCCCCATACCTGCAAGGTGGTTTACTGGAAGAGGACAGAGTTAGCTGTTCACCGTGAGGCATGGCACTGGAACAAGAGGCAGTGGGCATAAATTGAAGCGATAGATATTCATACTGGATATAGGGAAAAATGTTTTCACTGTGAGGACAGTCAGGCATTGCAAAGGGCTTCCCCAAGAGGTTGTGGAGTCTCCATCCTTGGAGGTTTTCAAGACCAGACTCTGAAGTCCAGAGTAAACTTATCTCGTCTGATAGCTGACCCGCTTTGAGTAGGACGTTGGGCTAGAGACTGCCTTAATTATTCTATGATCCTAAAACTAGACATCCACTCTCAAAGCTGTCACAGTGGAGCAGGGGTTGGTAAGTATGACAGAATTTCCTGTTGCTGTAGGGATTAGATAGGGACTCCCTCACAGAGCCCACGAAGAGTGTGGTTTACCTCAATAGGAAAATAGAATTTTCTGTCTAGAGGAAATTTTTACATAAGATTGATATTACTGTAAGAGGAAGCCACTCGGCAACTTGACAGGCATGACAAACATGTCAGACCTTCTGGACGGCATTGTGGGGCAATGCACAGATCTAGAGCGAGGATCTATTAAAGACAGAAGAAGCATGTGCTGACCTCATGGGTAGGAAAAGATTCATTCTGGCAACAGTATGTTAAACAATGAAAGTGGAAGTCTAATATGAGAGAGTAGACAGCTATCAACTTGCCCATCCTTTTGTGTTGTTGGGCAGGTCCACCACCAAGACAGTTTTCTTCGAGGAACTTCTACTGGTTTGTCAAGCTACATCTGAGTGGCTTTCACCCTTCTTTGACAATGATGGATGAAAACTCTGTGTGAAGACTTGCGTAAGTTTAAAGTATAAGATAATCCAGCAAGACAAGGCAAATGTGCAAGAATGTTGTTGGTTTCAAATGAAATGATTAGATGCTTCAAAAAATCTCAAGGAGGATATGCCAGCTTTTGCTAGAGCCAAAACCTTGCAGCGATTGCAGACTGAACAGACTGGTGAGACCTTCATCTTGACCACAACAAAGTGAGACTGAGGCTCTGTGACAGACCATGACCCGCTCTAACATGCGTACCCAGGTGTCAGGTGAAGGTGTCTTGTCTCCACAGACAAGCTTTTTTTATCAAGAGGTATTCAATAAACACCTTTAGAGAATATAATATGTAAGCATGGTCCGTACTGTGTGAGATCAGTGGTCTATCTTACAACTATATTCTGTCTCAAATCATGGATGGTGAAGGTATAATGTAAGACCAGTGCAATCATGTAGTTATGCTCCCTCAAGTTCTCTTCCTGCCTCCAGCATATTGTAGCCCAGGGATTTCCTGAGCCAGAGGTGATCTATTTATATTCAGTAGTCCTCAGGGCACTTTTCTTTCATGATTTTTTTCTGGTTGCTTTTTGAGTCCATTTACCATTTACAACATCCAGTGCCAGAAATGCCAAGCTTAATCCACAGCTTAATCTCAGGTGAAGAACCACTTCCTTGTACTCATTTTTCAGTCCCCAGCTGCTAGATTCAGTTCCTTGTTTTAGTACTGGAAGAGGCAGTGGAAGAAAACATCCCTATTCGCCTTCACCTTACCACTGATGATTTTATAAACATCTACGATGTTCCCCCTCAGTAATTTTTTTTTTTTTTTTGGAGGCTAAAGGGTCATTGTCTTCATAGTTGTTCCTTGCAGAGGAGCCACTCTGTCCTTGTTGCCCTTCTCTGAACCTTTCCACTTCTGCTACAGCCTTTGTGAGCCCTGTGGTGGGGTGCTCAAAACATACACGATGTTGATGAGATGTATGCACTGAGCTGAGTAGGCGTGGATCTCATTTGCAAGCGGTAATGGTCAGTTCAGATTGTTTTTTCTCATCACTGAGCTAGATGAAATTTCAGCTGTTATTTTATGGCCAGTCACTCACACATATCTTAATCTCTGCAGTTCTTTGCAGCCAATGCTCATCTTTCCTAACTCGAATAATTTTGTGCCTCCAACAGATTTGTTATTTCATTATTCATCCCTCATGAACAAGTCAAACAGCCCAAGCCCCAGCACTGGTGTCTTAGAACTCCACCAACAAAACCGACCATCTACCCTCATTCTCTGTCCTATCTTTTAGGCAGTTTTTGTCCAGGTAGGAACCTTTTATCTAAATTTCTTTAAGCACCGTTGGTGAGAGCCCTTTTGAAAGCCTTTTGGAAATCCACATGGGCCACTGTTCACATGCTTGTTGATTCCTTCAGAGAAGGACTGTGAGGCACAGCATCTCTTTATAAAAGCTGTGATGACTCTTCCCCAGTAATTAGATGTGACTGCATGCCAATTGATTTTTTCCTTTATTATAGCTTCTACTAATTTGTTCAGCACAGACATCAAGCTCCCTGGTCTGAAATCCCCCAAGAGCTTTTTCGTCAATTGTGTCTGCTAGTGAGCCTGTAAAAGCAGTTTTAATCAAATGTTTCTACACCACAGTTAGTCAGGTCTTTCACCCTTTAGTTGTTTTCGGACCTCTGGGGTAGGAGCCACGTGGTTTCAGACACTCTTAGTTGCTCATATTACTCATATTGCTGCTCCATAACCATTCCTACCACTGTTTTGATCAAAGACAGTCCTTTTATGAATTTCCCTGTAGAGAGAGTTTCTGCCGTGGAAATCTCCCAGGCTCTCTTGCCATGAACATCAGCGCAAGAATTCTGTTTGGCTTTTTCCCACCATCACCTTTTCTTTTTTTCTGAGTGGTCTTTCCTTACATACCAGCCTTTCAGCCTTCGAGACACCAAACAGCAGAGTTCTAAACTGGCAGCAAAGATCAGTGAGAGTGGAAAATAGATCGGGTTTTTTTGAGGGGATTTTTTTTTTGCCGAGTGGATGGAAACACAGAAGCAAGAATCCACTAACGGTGGTATTATTGAAGCTAAGCCGATAGTCTCAAATTTGACGTAACAGATACTGTAATCAAGATCTCAGAGACCTGCAATGAGATGCCTACATGCATGGTCTTTGGAAAGACGAAGCTGTGGGAACGGAGCGTTTCTCCGCAGAGCTCTGGAGGTAGTGTTTTGACTGTCCCTTACTGAAGAGAAAAGCTACGAGTAAAGCAGGCTGGTAGCAGGGAGACAGAAGAGGTGAAACTGGTTGGATTATCCTTGTTGGTTCATGTCTGAGAGCCACAGGCCATGTTCTTTGTGGCTGCCTCTAATAGAACCTCAAGTACTCATTGCTCTGCACAACAGCTGCTGAGAGGTCTCAAGTCGTCAGCTGTGTAAGGAGGCAACGGTACCACAGCTGAATCATCCTCCTCCTCCCGATGAGATGCTGTCCTGAAATCCTGAAGGAACTTTCTCTTTGGTGACTGATCTTATGTGGCCCAGTAAGTGGAGAAAGCATCTTTTTACCTCTCAGTGAAGATCGATATGAGCCCCTGAAGGCCATCTGCGCAAACCATGGACAGAAAGAAGCAATTCAAGCTACAGATGCTACCTAGGCAGATACTTCTTTCTGTTTTCAGGTGGAAAATGAATTTGTTGCTAGTATTCTTGCTCTGGGAGAGGGGACAGCGGGAATGACATAGACATGACACACGTGCACGTGTGCGTGTGTACACACACACACACACTGTGAGCAACGGCTGCAGGGGAGAAGGAGCTGCAGAAACTAGACGGAAGGGAAAACACCGGTGAGGGAGGAAGAGATGCTGGTGAAAGGTGTAAGATGGGGGCAACGTTGGCTGCTGTTCCTGTGTGAGGGGGGAGGAGAACGTGATGCTGGAGGATGGGCAGAGGATGTTATAAAAAAACAGTTGAAAAGCATGCACTGTCCTCCTGTGACCACCCCACTCGGACGACAGCCACGTGCCTCCCCCAGGCGCTCGGGAGCTGCCCAGGGCCCTGGCTGGTGTGGGGTGCCGGGCTGAGACGAGCCAGAGGTTGGGCCCAGGGTGGGCACCTCTCGCTGGAGGCAGCAAAACAGCTGCTAGGCAAGGAGTCCCCAGAGGAGGTGCAAAACCCACGGGGATTTTGAGTTTTTTTCTTTTGGGAGGTAGCTTTACAGGGGCTGGAATAGGCAGGCGTGCCCTGAGATAAGATGTATGCCTGGCGTCTCGCTGCCTGATCCCAGGCATCTTCTCTCCTGACACTATCTCGCCAATAGCCACCGCCTTCCCAGCACTGCAAAAATGACGAAGGAGCACAGCGTGGTGGGACACAGCGTTACGCATGGGGCTGAGAAATGAGGTGGAAAAAGACAGCTAGAAAAATCTTGCCAAGCACGCCGCAGGGTCAGTGTTTCCGAGAGTGACTTGTCATTTAAACCCTGCAGCGCTTTGGGGCTGCCCTGGGCACGCAGACAGAGAATGTGGCATCGGGGTGCAGAGCAGTGCAGCTGAAAACGCAAACTGCACGAGCTCGCTTAGTAAATCTGAAACCAAGAGGAAGTAAAAAAGAGCACACCAAGCCTTAAAAAAACCACCCAACTTTGCTTCAGAAATCAAAGGTATATTTTTTCATAAATCTGTATGCTTTTTACCTGCTGTAGGTGACATTTAAGCCCTGCTTTTCACCGTTTTTCTAATCAAGAAATTAGATTATTGTGATGATTAGAACCGTGAAGACATTCAAGACTTAGGATGGCTTGTTTTTAATGAGAGATGCATGACATCAAAGCTGTATTTAATTCACAAGGTCTGATCACACTCCTACTGCCCACTCCCTAGAGGTGTCACCCCCCCATCATCTCCCGAGGGTCCCGTGGAAGAGGACTTCCATTGTGGGCACCTCGGCAAGTAAGCTCTACAGGCTGCCCGCGCTTTTACTATCACAGGGTCCCAAAGAAAGCCTCTCTTCGAATAAATACTGAGATTTGCCTTGCCCCTCTAGGTTCACTAGGCAACGGAAGAGGTGTCGAGGGTTCCCCAGCGCCCTGTGGTCAGGGCTGGCAGCACACATGCACAGCTGGCGGGGACCAGCGCGCCCAGACCGTCCAGCTCTCCAGATGTTTCCGTCTCGCTTACCTCTCTGCTGGCGAAGAACCAAAGGTGCGCACGGGCTTGCTGGCTAGCGATCACTGTCACTCCAGAGGTCTCGATCCAGACACCAAAACCGCAAGCAGCTTGAATCAAAACAGAGCCAGCTGGGTTCTTTGGCTACTTGCTCATCCAAATCACAGCCAGGCCGTCCCCTACTGCGCCACGGCTGGTTCTACGTCTGCCGTGCTGCAGTTCATCTCCCCTCCTTTCTCACTTCCTGATGCACTTCTGGCTGGCCACAAAACATGAACTTTGCTATCCAAAGCTGATAAGCTAAAACACATCCTATGAAAGCAAACGTAATCATGAAAGAAGCAACACCCAAGTGTCCTTGCGACTGAGGAGACCTGCCCTGGGTCATAGTGCCAAATACTTGCTCGTCTTTGCTCCCATGCTAACTCAGCCGCCCCCAGGATCGATAGGGGAAAACGAAAACATCCCCCTCCCCAAAATATTGCCAAACAGGAGGTAGAAGTGAAATACGGGAAGTGAGAGCAAAGTTGATTCAATCACTAGCCGGCGCAAAGGCTCGCAGTCCTGTCAGTCCCATGGGCTTGGGTGCTTCGAGGACGAGCTCCTGCCCAGGGGCCCAGCTGTGCACCGCTGGCGTGCGTCAGGGACCCAAAAAGAACCGAGGTCTGAAAAGGCGTCAGTGCCTGTGGCAGGCAAAGGCGTGTTTGCCACAGACGTCGGTCCCTGTCATTCAAGGCTACGGGAGGCACGGTGCTAAGAAAGTGCGAGGGCTGATTCAGCAGGACATCTGTGACCCAGCGCTGCCGAGCGCAGCTGGGAAGGGATCTGCCCTTCCGCGGAGCCCATCTGGCACTCCGTTGCCTCAAGTCCTATTTCTGCTTTGCCAGTCCCAGCACACCTGGAAGAAGACACGGGGTCATGGGGACACTAATCCTGCCGTCGTCCTTCCCCAGGAGCAGCTGCCCCACGAAGAAGGTGCCATGTCTGTGGGCTCCCTCTTTCTCTGCAGCCCCTGCCCGGCTCCTCTGCCTGCCGGCTGTTGCTGTCGGTGTTTGACTTTCTCACTCCCTGCCTCCCTTGTTCTGCCATCACTGCCTCCTCATTCAGGGAGTGACACGCCGAGGGATATATGTTCCCGCCGCTCATAAATCCTTGGAGGGTACAATAGCACCCTAACCACTGATCTCACCCTGCTCCTTTTTAGTGCCTCTCTTTTTTGAACCAGACCCCCTTTCTCACTTCCTAGTTGCTGGGATCTTTGTTCTCACAGCTTTTTGTGTCTCTTCAGTTCCTGTCAAGGCTGGGGTAACGATAAAGGCTTGCAGATCTACTGGCGGGGGGGGGGATTTCCTTCTCCCTTTGCAAAAGGAGTCTCTGACACCCTCTGCGGGAACTCTCCCTTCCCCTGCGGCCCTTGCCCCCCGCACACGTGTGCGCACACCCGGCTGAGCCTGGCAGTCCTGGCTTTACCGTGTGTGTCAGAAGAGGAGGACACGGTGGCTCTTAACCTAACCCACGAGCCCACCCTGCCCCGCAGCACCCCTCGCCCAGCCAGCTTCGCTCACCTCGCCAGGTCTCGGTGCATCAGCCCACGGTCTCCATCTCCCCCCGCCCCGGTGGGCTCTCGCACCTTTGCCCCTCACTGTCTCTTGGAGGCTGGGCTGGTGGGGAAGAGCGGCGGAAACCCCGGCATTTCCTCACTGCTGTCTGAGTCGACAGCAGGTAAGACCAGATTATTGGGGTGTGTATCGTAGGCTACACCCTGGTGCTGCAGATCCCAACACGCCTGCCGCCCCGGAGCGCTGACTCCAGAAAGCAGGAGCAAGGAGCCCACAGAATGAGGGACGCAGGGAGCTGGGAAGGCAAGGACGGAGGTGGAAAGCGTGGCCGCTCGGGATTGAAAGGATGACTGATGAACCCCAGTGCTCTTCAGACCTCTTTGTGCAGGGAAATGTGGAAGAGCACGGCAAAGGAGTTAACCCGCATGTGGGGCCATGGTGGAAGAACCATCGCAGGGCCGGAGCAGCCGCGTTTCACTTTCTGGATGATTCAGATAGGGAAAACGGGGCTGCGTGAGGAGTTTCACCCTTTCAGGGCGGTCAGGACAGTTGGCACATCCCAGGCCTGCTGGAGGAACGGCAGGCTTTTCTCCCAGGACATTCCAGCTCCCCGGACAGAAACTCCCAGGGGCTTTTAGGAAAGGGCTACCCACTGAGAAAAGGGGCAGCCACACCATTATGCCCGCTTAGGAGAAGGGCAAGGACTGTCCCTCTTGCCATGGGGAAGAAAATAAAGAGGGTGAAGGGAGAGCTGCCGGGGAAAGAGTTAAGAGAGCCAGGGAGCAGCCGGGCTGTGTCTGTTTGCCGTAGCTATGTGGGCTGCAGAGTAGAAAAGAAGAATCTCCAGCCTGGAGGAGGCAGATGAGGGAGGGTTCTCAAGGACGGCGGCTGGGGAGGCAGCAGGTCTTCCCCTCTCTGCTCCCATGAGCTGTCACTGCAAGGAAACTCCCCGGCTCCCCAAAAGACTTGGTGACAAAGTGATGATGAGCTGGTGGGTCTAGCAACAGCTGCTTGGTACTGCCAGGTTTTTCTTGCGTGGAAGGCTCTGTCTGCTGCTGACTGGCTCTTGGGCTGCGTCCTGCTGATGAAGTGACTTGACTGCAGAGGAAGACAACCAGATCGTCTGCTGATGGGATGGCAGAGACCGGGGGGGGGTCTGACACCGATGCTGTCCCCAGCCATGTGAACTCCCTCCGACAGATGCCCACCCCAGAGCCCTAGCTCAGAGCTCTCCCACGATGCTGCCCGAGCTGTAGGTAGGGGACAGCACCCACGTGGACGCCCTCGCAGGGCCAACCTGCCAGGTTTCTGCGGGCTGCTGGGTCTCCGATGCTGACAGGCACACCGGGACAGCCCATGGTCATTGCCCAGGGCAGGGGCTACCCCTCCTTTGCAGTGCTGGGCCGGAGCTGCGGTGAGAGCGACTGTCGGGCAGAGGCAGTGGGAGGTCGCAGGAGGGGATTCAGGCGGCTGCTGCACCGTGGCTGAAGGTGGAGTTTTGCCGGGGAGAGGATGGAGATGGTGTGGCTGTACGTGGTGCTGATCCCCGTGCAGCACGTCCTCGCCGTGACCTGGCTGTAAGTATGCTTTGCACTTGTACTGTCTGGATGGGAAAGTCACCTGGGGAGGTGCTGTCTCCCAAGAAAACAGGCAGATCTGTGAGAAAAAGGTGGAAGAAGGAACCTTCCTTCTGAGGGCAGCCCAAAAGCAGCACATGAGGAGGGGCATCTCTGGGAGCATGAAGGGAGAGGGTTGGTGAAGCTGAAGAGGCGCAGACCAGGAATGTCCGATTCAACACAGACAAGAGGCGGCACATCCCCTTCCCTGCCCCGTTCCTGCTCTAAAATAAGGCTATAGAGAGCTCGCAGACACGGCCCTGGCTCTAGCCCATCTGCGACTGAATCTCTCCCCCTCCCCACAGGTACCTGGCCAAGCAGCCTTCGCTGCGGGCGGTCCTCCGGGACCCCGGTGGCTGCGAAGGTCTGACGGGGCTGGTAGAAGAGCAGGTCCACGTTTGCCAGCGGCAGGTGGAAGCCATGGATGCGGTGAAGCGAGGTGCGGAGCTGGCTGTCGAGGAGTGCCAGCACCAGTTTCACTCTCGCCGCTGGAACTGCTCCACCCTGCAGGGGCTGCAGATCTTCGGCAAGGTCGCCATCCAAGGTCAGTGAGGGGGAGGCGGCGCAGGCGGAGCTGCCATGGGGTCCCTTCGGTACGTCCACGGGGTCCCCTTGGCACATCAGCCTTTCCTGAGCTAGTGTGCAAGTGTCACACTGGGCCCAGCCCCAGAGTGTCCAGTGCCTTCCTCCACACGCTGATGTAGATGTCAACAGAGAGCAAACTGAATCAAATGCACTTGCTGTTACAAATATTAATATTCTGGCTAAACTTTTTCCTCATTCAGCCAGGCTTGGCTTTTCGGTCCCATCTGGACCTTTCTGGGTACCAGCTCTGCAGACTGGTACATCTTCTCCCTTACCCTGCCACCAGCCCAGCCCTTTGGAGTAGCAGCTCAAATCAAACCTTTTCCTCTGAAGCTGCAGTCCCTTTTTGTTGCAGGCCAGGCAGAAAGGATCTGCCTATGCCCCCAAAACAGCACGGAACAGATTTTGCATGTGTTTGCGCGGGAGGAGCCATACAGGGAGCTATGAGCGGGGTCTCTCTGGCTCCTAGAGACGAGGTGGTCCTCCCTGAAAAACTGCTATGCATGGGAGGCTCAGGTCCTGGTGTCCCTCGCCACGGCTGCCCTTTCACTTCCCCTGGGGGTTGCTGACTTCTCTCTCTCAATGGGATACCCAGCCCAGAAATTGAGGGTGCCAAGTTGAGGACGCTGAGCCAGGAGGACCCCACAGACCCATCTCCCTTATTAGCTCCAGGCCTCAAGAACAGCAGCACCAGTTGAAGAACCTGACAGCCATTTTCTCCCAAGCAGTCTCCACCTGGATGCATCCTTCCTGCATGCAGTCACAGCCTCTTTCCCCCCCGCCATGTCCCTTCAGTTGCCATTTCTCGCCCCACTGCAGGCACGCGGGAGTCTGCTTTCATCCACGCCATCTCTGCTGCCGGCGTTGCCTTTGCTGTGACTCGTGCCTGCAGCCGTGGGGAGCTGGAGAAGTGTGGTTGCGACCGCAAGATCCGAGGAGTCAGCCCCGAAGGTGAAGGAGGAGGCCAGTGGCAGGGAGGGGGGTGGCAGAGGAGAAGATACATGGGGGAGACCCTCACCAGGGGAGGAGACATCTGCCTTCTCCACAGATCTCAGCCCTTTGGGAGCTCCTCCCAGGGCTTCTCCTTCTTCATCTCATGGCTGCTTTCCCTCTGCAGGTTTCCAATGGTCAGGCTGCTCCGATAACCTGTCTTACGGGATTGCCTTTTCTCAAGCCTTCGTAGACAACCCTGAGAGGAGCCGTGGCATCTCTTCCAGCCGAGCACTCATGAACCTGCACAACAACGAGGCTGGGAGGAAGGTAAGGGCAGGAACAAAGGCTGGGATGCAAGCCCAGCTTCAAAGGCTTCTCCCTCTGAAGCTGGGCTTGCATCCCAGCCTTTGTTCCTGCTCACACCGAGCTGGCTCCTCGCCTGCACAGAGGGGGGTCTCAGCCTCCCCTAGGCCCCTCGGTGCAGGGTCCTTTTCCTCAGTCAGCCCAGCTGTGATTTACCTTCCTTGGCCTCTTCTGCGAAGGAAATGAGTTTCCCCGCTCTGCTCTGAAGGGCTTCCCTGCCCCTCCAGTCCCTCCTGAGCAAAGACACCGTCCTCTGTAGGGGTCCCTGTCAGATCTGGTCCCTTGAGCATCCTCTGGCTCTGGGTGGATCTGTTCCTCTCCCCACAGCCCCGTGGGTCAGAGCAGGTCCCTGTCTCTTCCCCTGCCTCAGGGATTTCTCTTACGGACCCAAGCCAGCCTGTTTCCCACAGAGTGGATTCCCTTCTCTTTCATATTGGCTTGGCTTAAAAAGATTTTTTTGCTCCCTTCCCTTCCCTTCCCTTCCCTTCCCTTCCC
>VZTQ01000056.1:86938-111145 GCA_013400755.1 Pelecanoides urinatrix | reverse complement strand
TCCCCTCCCCTTCCCCTGCCCTCCAGCTCCATGGGAGGTGGGGGGGGGGATCAGTGGCTGCTGGGGGGCTCACAGGCGTGGGAGGTGTAGGGCAGAGTGTCCCGGGTCTGGCTGGCAGCTGCCTCCCCTTCCCCAGGCTCTCCTGGCCCACATGAAGGTGGAGTGCAAGTGCCACGGCGTGTCGGGCTCCTGCGAGGTGCGCACGTGCTGGAAGGTCATGCCCCCCTTCCGCAAGGTGGGCAACATCCTTAAGGAAAAGTTCGAGGGGGCGACGGAGGTTCACCCCAAGCGGGTCGGTTCCCGTAAGCTCCTGGTGCCCAAGAGCTCTCGCTTCAAGCCCTACACGGCTCACGACCTGGTCTACCTCTTGGCCAGCCCAGACTTCTGTGACCGAGACCCCCGACGGGGGGTCTTCGGCACCTCCGGCCGCCAGTGCAACCGGACGTCCCCGGCCATGGACGGCTGCGAGCTCCTGTGCTGCGGCCGGGGCTTCCGCACGGCCCAGGCGGAGGTGGTGGAGCGGTGCAGCTGCAAGTTTCGCTGGTGCTGCTCCGTCAAGTGCAAGCAGTGCCGGCACGTGGTGGAGGTGCACAGCTGCCGCTGAGGGGGTGGCGGAAGGCAGCCGGGGCGAGGACAGCCCCGGGGAGGGACACGGGGAAGGTGTGGGGGGGAGACACGCAGCCTGAGAGGGAGCGGAGGAGGAGGAGGAGGAGGAGGAGGAGGAGGAGGAGGAGGCGCGGGGTTTTGCTGCCCTGCCGGAGAGCAGCCCCTGGCTCCAGGGGTGCCATCAGCTCCTGTCTGCTCCCCACCCAGTACCCTCCCGCCAGCCTCATTGGGCTTTTTTTTGAGGAAACGGCCTCAAATTGCGCCAAGGGAGGTTTAGATTGGACATTAGGACAAAATTCTTTCCTGAAAGAGTGGTCAGGCCTTGGCACAGGCTGCCCAGGGCAGTGGTGGAGTCCCCACCCCTGGAGGGATTTAAAAGACGTGTAGATGAGGTGCCTGGGGACATGGTTTAGTGGGCATGGGGGGGGTGGGTGGACAGTTGGACTCGATGAGCTTAGAGGTCTTTTCCAACCTTAGTGATTCTATGATTCTATGATTTTTTGTGGTTTGAATTATTTTTCCTGACGGAGGGTTGGAGGATGCGATAAACCCTTAAACTTTAGAAATAAACCAGCTGCAATGGAAAGCAAAGTGCGTACGTCAGCTCCTTCCTCACGTGCTGCATTTGGGACCTGGAGGGTACCAGGTTCTGCTCCCTCCCGTGGGCTGGGAGGGGACGAGGCCACACCAGAGTCCTTGTGCTCAGCAGCCACATGGGCTGCAGCCAGCGAGAAGCACCAGGGAGTGGAGCCGGGGGGAGCAGGCACCCACCTTGGACATGAGAGGGGTCACTGAGCAGAGTAATAGAGCGGCAGCAGCAGAAAGAAGGGAGCAAATTAGCTTTGTGGGGAGAATGGGCTCTTTTTATACAATAAAACTCATCCTTGGGAGAACTACTGACTGCTATAGGCCTGCAAGGGGAGGGAGGCAAGAGATGGCTGGGGACTTCGGACAAGGACACTTGGGCCAGTGGCTTTAAATCCAGATTCCCAGGGCTGATGCCTTCTCCGATGCTCAGCTGCTCCTTCGGCTGGTGAAAATATTTTCAGGAGGAGTTCCAGCAGGCACCGCAGTGAAACGCACTTGAGTGAGGCTCCCCTCCTGGTGCGCCACTGCCGACGGTGAAGAGCAGGTGCTTGGAGGGGGACATCTGGCCACGATGAGCTGGCTGCACAGCAGAGGGTCTGGGAAGAGCTGTCCAAGTCTATCCAGGCTCTCTGCCCCACCACAGCCCCAGAGAGCCCGCGCCGGAGCCCTGTGCCTCCCCCGCATCCCCCCACTACCCCGCATCACCCCTTGGTGAGGCTGAGGAACATCTGGTGCCACAGCTGCACCTCCTCCCCTCCCTCCTTCTCACTCAGCACCCGGTACGTCTTGTTTCTGCGGCAGCCACGGCGAGACACCTGCAAGGAGAGCCCGAGTTCATAGGACTGATACCACTGCCCATCCTTCCCTCAGGGAAAGAGGACCCCCATGATGGAGGGGGATGATGGGGGCACCGGAGGGAAGAGGGGAGAACCAGCTGGGAAGCAGGAGGGAGCGGATGATAGCTGAACTGTGTGTTTCCTAAGTACGGGCTAGTCCTCTGTCCTGCTCTGGTGTTTCTGGTTTTTGTTACCACCTCAGAAGCACCCAGTAGACGCTGGAGACCCTCCCCTGCAGGGATACACAGGGATATCCCGACGGGTGGGAGGCTCCCCACAGCTCCTCTGTCCCAACCTTAGTGTCTGTCTCCGCTGACATCTCTTACAGCGCCTGTGCAAATCCCACTGCCCTGATTACATGCCAGCTGTGCTCGGGTCATTATTTGTCACCCCTCAAATACACCAACACCCAAGTGTGACCTACTAGAGCGACAAGCAGTGGGCCAGTGAGTCCTGCAGGGACTCGGGGCTGGCTGTGGAGGGACCAGCCATGGAGGAGAAAGCTGTGTAAAGGGCAGTGCAGGCTGCTCCTCACCTTCTGGTTGTAGAGGCTCTGCTGCAGACACTGGTGGCTCTTGAAGGCACAGTAGCTGGGGTGCTGAACTCCACCCGAGTCGCAGATCTGGGGAGATGGGAATGAAGGCCAGAGAAAGAAGAGGAGAAGGAGGGATGGGTGCACCCACTGGACACCCACCTGGCTCGGGGCATCTCTGTCTTGGAAGGCAGCGTACTCTGCCTTCAGCCAGAGAGCCACATGAGGGTCCTCACAGCCACGGATGGCTATCTGACTGCACCAGTACTCCGCTCTCAGCCCTCTGAAAACCTCCATCCCATAGTACTCCGAGGTCACTGGGGAGCTGATCTGCAAAGGGGTGGGATAAAGAGAGCTATGCTTCTTCCTCCCCTTCCCCACCACCCAGTCCAGGCTCCTCCTCAGAGGCCGGCTGGAGGTGCAGCACGCTGGGTACCTCGTTGCCTGCAGCCTGGTGCTGGGCTGCGATCCGAGGGTTGATGTAGGTGGTGAAGCTGCCTATGTCACAGCGAACACGGTTCAGGTTTTTGATGTTTGGACACTGCTCCCTCTTCAGCGAGCAGAAAGCGCAGTTAGGGCACAGGTCCATGTGACGCCGCCCGAGGCTGTCACACACCTACGGTGGAGGCAGCGGGGAGGTCACAGCGGGAAAAGGAGACTGAGGAGCTCCCATATCCCTGACTCGGAGCTTGCCTCCCTGGTCACCCAGGTCAGCTTCTCCCAGGAGGTGGCACCTGAAGGGACAGTGCTGACGAGCCGTGGTCAGCACTGCAGGGAGCCCTGCACACAGTGGGTGTTAAAGGTGGACATCAGCATCTTTACCGAATCTCCGAACCCAAGGACTCTTCCTTCCACCTCCTTCCAGGCCTGGGTGACCACCGATGAGAGACAGTTTCCTTCCAGCATTTCATAGCACAGGATCATCAGTGCCTCGTTCTTCTTCAGGGCTAAAAGGCTGACAGAGAAAGGGATGGAGAAAGTCAAGTCTCATCTCTTGTCACAAGTTGAAGAGACAGATCTTTAGTTAAAAAGGGGGGAAAACAACCCCAAAGCAGAGCAAAAAACCTTTCCCAAAGAAACCTTGGACTCTAGGCCAAACTGCATGGAGGAACGGGGGTGTCCGCAGAGTCTGTACATGCCTGTGTAACTCCGAGGCTATGGGCTGGGGGGGGTGTGTATATTCGGAAGCACGTGAGGAGGACTGGACGAGGAGCACATCTTGAGGAACTTTCCCAGGGGCCCTGCAGAAGCTGCTGCCTAGTTTTGTCCATCCGAGTGCACAGCGAAGAGGTGTTTGTTAGAGGTCTGCTGAGCGTTGACCATGGGGCAGCCCCATTTGGGTCTGGAGTATGTAACTTATTAAGTCTCCCTGCTGCTTGAGCCAATGTATTTGACGGAAAGGGGGAAAAATTGGTAACAATGAATTAACCGTTCATCCAAAGCGACGTGGGAAGCTAAAGGTAGAAAATTTAAGGACAGTGGGACAAGGACAATAAGAATATTTTACATCTTTTAGGAACAGAAGAAATTGTACACATGGTACAGAATTGTCATTAGGCAGGGATGGTATGAATTATCAGCAATGATGCAGAAGAGGTAAAAATGCTCATTAAGTGTTTGTCTTCTGTGTCTGGAAACAAAATCAATGATAAATAAACAAACTTTGATCTGGCAGAAAGTAAGAAAAGATAAGAGCAGCAATTGCTTATATTCAAATGCTCTTAAAATCCATGCACAGGCTAACTTGTATGAAGAAGTTTTCCTAAGAATAGCTGAAACTTTTCAGAAACCTTCAGATTAGCCTTAAAAAATAAAAAAAGTGGTGGAGAACCTGGAGGAAGGTCATGAAGATGAGATTTCCTAAGGCCTGGAAATCTGAAAATCTGGAGCAAGAAACTGAAGAACCTTTACTTAGCTGAGCAGTGGGGGCCACTCAGTCAGTCTGTACTTCTACCAAGATGGGGATCAGCTGGAAGGCTCTCTTCATCAGCAGATGGAAGAGTAATGGCTTTTGGTGATCGGAATTTGGGGTGAGAGCCATTCAAACCAGAAATTAGCTGCGTGTTCCTGACACAAAGGGTATTTAGCACGGGAGCAGCTGATAGGGTGGTTTCTCCACAGCTTGGAGACTTCAAAAAGATATCCCAAACTTCTCTTAGGAGAAGGGTCTGTAGCTTAGCCACACGATGCTGTTTTTCCTTCAGGGCCTCCTAGGCATGGCTCCACGTCCTGTGCTGAGCAGGAAGGCCAGGGTGAGTGATCAGAGCAATTGCCAGGCCGGCAGGCTAAAAGAGATCAATCTCCCCGCCATTAAGCACATCAACCCACAGCACATCAACCACATGCACTGAAAAACCGAGAGTCAGCTGAAAACCTGAAAATCTACGTATTGCAAGCCTGTGCATCCCTTACTGCGATGCACCATGGCGTGACCAACCTGGTCAGAGGTTTGTGGAGGGAAGGTCTGAGTTCAGAGAGGACAAAAGCATGCAAACTGAGGACAGCAGTAACAGACACCAGCCCTTTCAGGCAAAGCTGCAAAGAATTAAAATGTGCCAGTAAAAAAGAGAAACAAAGCCCGCCTATCCTGTAGAGAGCACTTCCAGAACCTGTAAGATCCTTTATAGAATCATAGAATCACAGAATCATTAAGGTTGGAAAAGACCTCTAAGGTCATCGAGTCCAACCGTCAACCCAACCCCCCCATGCCCACTAAACCATGTCCCCAAGCGCCTCATCTCCACGTCTTTTAAATCCCTCCAGGGATGGGGACTCCACCACTGCCCTGGGCAGCCTGTGCCAAGGCCTGACCACTCTTGCAGGAAAGAATTTTGTCCTAACGTCCAGCCTAAACCTCCCTTGGCGCAACTTGAGGCCGTTTCCTCTCGTTCCATCGCTGGTTACTTGGGAGAAGAGACCAACCCCCACCTCACTCCTCCATCCAATGGCTCCACATGATCCTTTTTTTTTTGTTTTTGTTTCATCTGTAAACATTCAGACCATTTAGGATACCAAGAAGAACCGGAAATTTTAAATTTAGAGCAAAAAGTCTGTGCTCATCCCACTTGAAAATCTTGTCTAAAGTTATTCAACTGTCTCAGCATTTTTCTGTGACTGGGAGCTGGACATCGCTGAAAGAAGAACCAGTGACAGCCCCCAAGGCACACCTAGCATTTCTCTTCCGTAAAGGATTGTTCTGTGTGTGGGGATTACCTAACACTGACAATTTCTCTCTTAAGCAGTTGTAGCCCAGGAGAACAAGTGTTTGGTCCACTTTGCCGATAAATCTGTGACAGCCGAAGGGAGTCTCTGCCACCACTCAGGTGCTTGACTGCTTAGGCACAGCAGTTGGATCTTTGTCTTCAAGATTTGGTAAACTGGCTGGATCATCTTGATGGGACTCACAAATTGCAATTAATGACCCTGATATTATTCTCCAAACTTATCTGAAAGAATTTATCCACAAATACGTCATTATTGGCAATTGTTCCATTACTTGCTTGTTATTCTGGTGGCACATTGTGATTTGATTGCCTCTTCATCACACCAGGATGATCAAGCCAGTAAAGTGAGAGGCACATCAACAGTCATTAAAAACGGTATGAATAGCTCTGGTGTTTTCATCACTGAGGTAGAAAAAAGAAGAAAACTGTCCAGCTCGCTGTACTTTTTTAAAAATAGCAAAAAAATAACAACCTGAGGCTTAGAAAGCAACTGCTAATAAATGGGCTTAACAGCCTTTGCTTTCTCCAACACACGTACTGGTCCAACAAGTGCAGCCCGAACAAGATGCGAATAGAGGATCATAGACAAAAGGGGCAGTAAAAGGGAACTCGGCTCCAGCCTTTTCTAAAAAAGAGTGCTTCCATAAGTAGCTCATAAGCAGCAATAAAACATCTGCTGAGTGTTGATGACCTACTTGCTCAACAGACGCAAAGTCAGACGTGAGTAGGAGCCTCTGCTGCACGGCAAACTTTAGATTTCTAGGCGATATTCGATATGATCAGCTCACGCAGATCAGAAAGCCTCGCATCCCTATGCACCACCTACCAACACTTTGCTGTTGGCCGTGTATGCAGACGCACTCACGGAGCTTCTTCTACTCACCCACCCAGAACACTGAGTCGTGCCATCAGCCTGAGGTTACCAAGAAATTCTGTTGCTCTGTCACATCCATTTCCTCCACTATCTCTGTTCTCCATCTCTGCTGTGAGGCCTCACGGTTACATATTTATGATTTGGTTTACCACCTCCGCGTGAGTGAGGTGCATATACATCACCCCCAAGGGACAGCTAGCTCCTGAGAGCAGCTGAGAAGCGCCAGGGGAACGGGTCCCACCCCGCATCACCAGGCGCAGGGACGGGTCCTGGACATCTCCCTCGCTTGTGGGCACCTACAATCCACAACGCCTGGCGCTCGGTGCACCCGGGGCCTTTCCCTGGTTCCTCTCCCGGTGATTCCCAGCGCCCTGGCACTGCGGTTTGGTCTATCCAGCCACTCTCCCGCTGCTGCTGCTGCTGCCTTACGGCAGCGCCGGGGCTTTGTGTCCCATCGCAGAGGCACTACGGGCAAATGGAACAGACCCGGCGCAGCGCTGCTGCTGCTCCCCCGCACTCACTGAGCTGTTTGAGGATGTGCAGAACTTTCTCCCTGCATCAGGGAAACGGATGGGTCTGTCTAAAGCGATTTCCTAATGCAAATCCCTCCCCAGCTTAGTAACTCTGCACATTAATGTCCTATCTGCTGCTCTGGATAAAGCCTGACAGGTACTAGGAGGCGATGTTTCAAAGGGAATGTGAAAAAATATAATTAAGAAGAATCTGTGGGCCAAGATCAGTAATTGCTCAAAGACAAAAGGGGAAAACTTCAGATAAAAGCCTATCTTGCTTTAGCATCTCAAGACATAGAGCCTACTTCAGTGGCACCTCTGAAGAGGGCTGTTTAACAACATCCACCTCTCCCTCGACATGATGACAAGGATTTGGGCCATTAACTTTCGGCTGCTGAACCTCCCCGATATTGGCTGGCTGTGTGAGGTGAAGTGAACACCTGAGGTAAGCAGAAAAAGAAGAAAAGGAGCAAACAGCAGCTTTCCAGCACTTTGTAAGTTCTGATTTAGATGGGTTGCTGCAGGAAACTAAAACCACTAAGGAAAAAGCCATTCTTAACAGTTTCAGGAAGAAAAAGAGATCTTGGCCTGCATGCCAAGAAAGCAGGCAGGCTGGCTAGGTACCTGGCAGATCAAGCCCAGTAGGTAACCCAACACAGGAACCAGTGGGAGAACGGGAACGTAACTCCTGCCCAAGGGTCGGGGGGCAAAATGTGTGGGAAAATTTGGATTTAGTAAATACATCTTTCCTGCTGACCCACACAATATTGCAGCCTCTTACCCCTGCCCACTTGGGATACTGCAAGCCCCCTGCTCCGAGATTCTCAAAGCCTGGGAGCACTTTGAACTTCTTGCCTGGTGTGAGAAGACAACCTGCCTTGTCACGACTCCCCTTTCACAACTATCGGCGCACAGTAGCAATATGGAGACACTAAATTGTGCCCTGGCCTTACCGAACGGCCAAAAGACACCTCTACATCGTCCCCAAGTGACAGCTCGTTCCCGAAAGCAGCTGAGAAGTGTCAGGGGAACGGGTGCCATCTCGCACCACCAGACCCAGGGTAAAAAAAGAAAAAGTAATTGTTAACGGACGATGATAATTCAAAGAGAGTGTTTTTCTGGGGACGGGATTTTTAATGAAGGGTCTGGTCTTAAAATTAAAGCCACTGGGCATGAAGTATGTAAGCACAACTTACTATTTGGACTATTTGGAGGGGTAAAGCAGGAATAGGACGGTGCAGCTGCCGGGAGGGCTTGGCTCAGCCTTGCTGGGGAAGCTGGTCTCATGTGAACCACCAGCGTCCGCGCAGGAATACCAACAGGATGGGGTCTGTATCCGGGACAGCCGTGACACTGAAAGTGGTCTAGGGGTCGTAGTGGACAAACAACACAACAGCGGGAAACCTTGGGAAAAAGGGCAACTGCGATTCTTGTGTGCAAACAGAAGAGCAGGGAAGGGGAGGGAGGTTGACCTCCTTCTGCGTGCCCAACTGCTGGAACCCACTGCAATGGGAATGGTGCAGGCGGAGCGGGAGCGTGTGGGTGTTTTAAAGGGACAGTGAAAACTGCCACAGAAAATGAGTTGCACAGGTTTTATAACGAGAGCTATGGAGCTCTGTTTAGCTTACTGCAAGACTGAATCATGGCCTATAGGTAACTTTAAGGAGAGGAAATACCGGGAAATAAATAGCTCTTTAATCAAGGGGGCAGAAAGCATAATAAGGACTAAAAATTGAAAATAAATGTTATAAGAGACACTTTTTTCCCCTACAATGATTCACTGCTAGCAGAAACACCACAAAAGTGTGCTGCTAATCCTTGCTCCTTATTATTTTGCTACCGTTGCCATCTCTCTCTCTAAAGGTCACAGCTACCTTCGTCAGGTACCATGAAAGCTGGTAGAGCTACCAGAGCGGTTGCCACAAGCAGGGGTGAGGGAGAAGGGATGGATATCCCGCTGGACATAAGATCCTAGGGAAGACACTCAGCCCTGGGTTCAGTGCCCGTCACAACCGTGAGCACCTTGCGTTAAACCAGACGCTGAACGGCACCTGTGCACACCGACCAGTCCCAGCCAGCACTGCTCCTCTTGCTGGAATGGAAGCGCCTCAAAGCATTTTGCCCCTTTTTTAGGTCACGCTTTGAAGTCCCTTTGAGAGGAGGCAGGATGTGGCAAGCAGCAAAGCTGACAGGCGCGGTCTATCTCGCCTTTTTATCCTCACTTGAGTTTAAGCTTGGCTTAGCATGATTGATGGGGCTTGGCTGCCGGGTTACAGACACACAGTCAGCATTAGTGTCTTTGAGAAACTGCAGCAGAATAGCGAGTGTCATCTGCAACCACAGTAGTCCCTCAATAATCCCAATATAACTAAATCAGAGCAAGGCTCAACTTCAGAGGTGGGGAAAACGAACATACCCTCAATGAAACATAATTTTGCCTTGGAGTACATAACACCAGGAAAAATTTGCCAGGCAGTAAAAGCCTCCTACAATATTAGGAAGGAGGATGACATAAGTTACAGCCTTGCGAAACAACATTTACAGCTTTAACAACATGATGCAATTCATTTTTACATGCAGAAATGGCATCTCTGGGTCAACTGTAGTAGTATGCAGTGGTTTTAATAGAAACCACAGATGTGCAATCATGCACAAAACCTGTGTGCTTACAGGAACATCACTAGCCAGCAATAGGGCGAAAGCAAATGACTTCTCTATGAAAATCACATCTAGACAGCATTTTTTTTTTTGCTCTTGGCAAGCAAAATAATCTTTGCATCTCAGTCAAAGCAAGTGGTCCTTAGCCACAAAGTACTAAAGGATCAAAAAGTAAATTTGAATGAAAACATACAATCTTTTTGCAGGTCTTTTCTGTTTGGGCTCGCCAGCCCCAGCTGCCTGAGCACAGAGGCAAATGGACCCTGGCAGATCAGCCGAGAAGAGTTCAAGATGCTCAACAAGCTCCTAAAATATCCCTAGGCCGGAGGAACTAAGAAGGGCACGTAAAAGGATTGCAGTAAGCTGGACTGGCGCAGGGCCCTGTGCTGACCTGACATGCAGCTGCTTTCAAAGCCAGAACGGGGAACCAGAAACCCCCTAGGAAGAGCAACGCACAGACCCAGAGCGCAGAGAAGTGCACGTGCTCGAGGAGAAGTAGTGGTCCTGCACAGCCGGGAGCAAGGCTCTGTGCTCCCGGCTCTGTTTTCTAGCCCGGGGCTGCATTTGCTCTATCTGGGTAAGGCTGGAGCGCTCCTCGGAGCACTCCTCAGGTCAGGCTGTTTTAAGAAACCCCTGTTTTCACGTTGCACGCAGAGAGGTGAGGAGCACAGCGAGACGCACGTTTACTCCAGCGTCCCAAGGACCCGTGTTTGCAAGGAACCAGACTCCTGGGAGACGTGAGTTGGGAGGAGGATGAGTGCAGAGGTGATTGCACACTGCAGATGGCCACACCGTGGGGATACGTGTGCATGGGATAAAGCCCTGCCTGCAGCTAAGGCCCAGCCTAAATGCAAATTTGCTCAGGACACAAGGACAGTAACATTGTCAGGTGCTAGCAGTGCGGGGTCACCCTCTCCCTGCTCACTGTGTGCAGGAGCAGGGGGTGTCTGAGGGGCTCCCTGGGTACATTTGTGCTCTGCATGGGACAGCTTGCTCCAAAGAGCCTGCCTGCGCTCACCGTCTGCTCCGGGCAGAGGCATGAGTGCAGTGGGGCCACCAGCCCTGCACGGTGGCATGTGGTATCCCACTGGGTGGGGAGACGGGTCTTTCCCTCACCTGCCATTGGGGGCTGTTTCCCGTATCCCCTCCTCGGTGCTCCCTGCGCCTGACTCGGTGCTGGAGTCTGGAGAAGAGCCCTCGGTGCCTAGAGATGTCTCCAAGGAGAGGGCCAAGTGGATCACCCGCCAGACGCTGTTCTGCAGGCGTTGCTCCCAGGCTTGCTCTGCCCAGGCAGGGGATCCCAGCCTGGGAGGCGAGGGGGTAGGGGCAGCCGGGACCAGCTGGGTCGGTGGGATGACGGGCAGCCCCCTGTACTGCGGAGATCTCGGCAACCCTGGCGTGGCCGGGGGAAGTTTCCTCGGCAGCGGTTTCTGACCCGACAGTGCGTAGGAGTACTTCAGGAGAACATCCACATTGGCATGCAGCCGGGCATCAGCAGGTGCGGGAGAAGCCTGCCTCGGAGCTGGGGAGAGAGCGGGATGGGGGGGCTGAGGGCACCTTTCTGAAGCCAGCCAGAAAGCTGCTGGGGGGCAAAGAGTAGCTACGGGGGAACAGCAGGCGAGCAGGGGTGCCCAGCACACTTCGATTCAGCCATACCTTCTTCCGTCGGAGGGCTTTTGTCCCTTGCCCAGGGGCCCACAGCATGAGGTCTCTCCGTCGGGAGGAGACGCTTCCTTTGAGGAGACAAACTCGGACATGGGATTCGCTGAGCGGAGGAGAGAGGGAGAAACACAAGTCCTGCTGTGTTATCGTCCCTTCCTCCTCACCCCTTCCATCTCCCAAGTGATACTCCCCCCTCTTCCCGGTCCAAATCCCGCTCCCCACCTTGGTGTAGAACTTGCGTTTGAAGCAGCGATACTGGGTGAACTCGCAGAAGGTCTGAAACCTCGGTGCCTCCGGGAAGTCAGAGCAGACCGGCCCTGGAGAGGTGTGAAAGAGAGATGCAGGTTTAGGCATCTGCCCCCTTGGCCCGGGCACAAGAAGAGGTGGGGACCTCCCGGATGGCTGTTTTCAGAGCGGCTTGTGGTTGAAGGGCGAGTCAAAGCTGTCTGCCCCCGAGTGGGGATCACAGCCTTGTGCTGTTATAGCTCCCGATCCCAGGTGCCACATGCGCTTCCCCTCCAAACCACCCAGGGTTTCAGTTCATCCTTCCGCCCTTTTTCACATGGTTATCTCTGTAAAAGAGACCCAAACCTCCTGTTTCCAGTATCTGATAAGGACTCTGTTATTAGTACTTCAAGGGTTTAAAAAAAAAAAGGCAAGTAGTGATGTGATGCGTTAAAAAGATGACCAGACCAGGCCTGGGAACACCAGAGGAAACAACCCCTTCAGAGCAAAATAGTTTGACAGTGATTCCAGCCGTGCAGGGGATGGAGGAAAGTCCATAGGGCCGAGATGCCGCTGGCAAAGCCTGTGCCTGTACGCACCCGCACCATAGTCTTCATCAGCACTGCCGACCCTACTGGCTTAAAAGCTGCAGCTCTTCCTGCAGTGGTCGCAAGTTAGCCGAGGTCATGCAGGAGAGTCAAAAACCCTGCAAGATTTGGGGAGGGAGGGTAATCTTGCGCTCCCTCTGCTCTGTGAGTGCGTGGCCCAGCTAGCACAGCCGGCCCTTTGCGCAGAGCAAATGGGTCCAGTGCTGGCTGAGACGGAGGAGGTTAGCAGTGGAATTGCACTGTTCTCCTGTTGATTGCTCGTACATCATCTTTTACAACGCACACACTTCTTCTCTTGTGCCGAGAATACGGATTCACTAGCAAAAGTAGAATTTCAGGTATCTAGCAGGATCCCCGCCCAGAATAATGCACAACGTGTAGGGAACAAGCCAGACCCCCACTCACTCCTTTGGCGATGCTCTATGAAATCCCTCCAGGACGTGGGGGACCTGGACTCGTCCAGTGCAATGGACTGGGAGCTGCAGCGTTTTACTCCACCGCACAGGCACTGCTTGCAAAGGAGCATTGCTGCCGTTGAGCAGGGGAGGAAGCCCAACCGTTTGTTGACCCCAGGATTAGCCTGGCTCTCCCGGGCCAGGACCGCATCCCCAGCAGCATATACTGGGCCAGGCTACCGCTTGCTGTGTCCTGTCACAAACCATTCCTTCACGATACAGAAACTTTTCTTTTTGGGGTGGGGGGGAGAAGAAAAGTACGTTTTCGTTCCAACATCTGGGAAGCGAAGGAAAACACAGATCGAGTTTCCCATGGGCTCTCTTTGCTGGTCTCTTGATTTTCACCATGGCTCAGCTTTCCCACAGACTGTTGAATGCTGATGGCATGGCCTGACAGGCAGCTTGCCTCCTTTAGCACTGATCCCCATCTCCTCTTTTCTCTCAGCTCATCTCCCCTATGGAAATAGTCATTTTTCTTCCAATTCTCTGACCTTCCTGCCAAGGGGAGCCCTTCCCAGCACCAGCTGCTTATTTTAATCAATATGATCTTTTGCCTCTTTCCTCCTTTGTGACCAGCTCCACCCACAGGAGCTCCCAGCACAAGGGGGAGGGGGGCAATTAATTAACAATTGCATTGTCACTAAAAGATGGAATCAGCCAAGATATTTGCATACACTCATCACAAAACATCCTCCTGACTCTCATCTTCCACAACGAAGAGCATGGAAAGGCTACGTGTAGGCTTCCCTTGTTTAAAATACAAGGTAATTGCTTTCCTCGACTGAAGAGGCACAATTAATGCTCATGAATATTTGGATGTAGACAGCACTGCCGTTTATCTGTGAGGACAGTAGAGACAGTGAGGGCACGTGCTCTGCTGAGTCCACTCGGCCTCTCAGCCTGGCCACAATACGTGCCAAAATAGCCCCAAAACTGGAAGAAAGGGACCACAGAGGGGCATAGTCTGCCAGATGGGTCTGTTGGGCTGAGGGATGGAGGAAAAGAAGGCAAAGAGGGCACCCTGCAAAATTGTCCCATCTCCTGGCATTTCCAGATGCTCCTGCTCTTGGCAGCGGAGCCTCCGAAGGCAGCAGCAGTGGGAGAGTGGCTGGATATGCCAAAGAGCAGTGCCAGGGCCCTGGGCATCACCAGGAGAGGAACCAGGGACAACCCCTGGGTGCACCTAGTGCCACGGCATCGTGGATTTGCAGGTGCCCACAAGCGAGGGAGGTGTCCAGGACCCATCCCTGGGTCTGGTGATGCGGGGTGGGACCTGTTCCCTTGGCACAGCTGCAGAAACAAGCAAGAAATAGTTGCCCTCAAGCTGCAGTCCAAATAAGCACAGTTGGCGGATCATTCAGTTCATTGACGTTCATAGCTAAATATAAAGACATATTTTTTTATGAGAAAATTGTTCCTATTTTTTTTCCTCTGAAGAAAAATACAACAGAAGTAGTCCCAAGTTTTTCAGCTGCACAGATATAATTATACCACTTAAATTCTCTGATGCAGGGGTGCAGGGAAAGTATGACTGCAGAGATTTAAAGGGTGCTGTTGCTATGGCACTTTCTGAACTGGGCTGTTTCTTGACTCCTGAAATGTTAAACACTTGAAAAAGCAGCTTATCAGCTCAAGCTTTCTTAAAGGCCCATGAGGGCCCATGAGCCAAGCTTCTGCGTTAAACCCCAGACCAAGCTGGAAGGAGCCGGTCAGGTTGTAAAATGAACTGTTGGGAAGAGATGATGAGCTTCAGGGAGCTTCAGAAAACTGTAGCCAGTTTTTTTCCCCTGCCATCCCACCAATGGAGATGTGGAGAAACTGAAGAGCTGAGAGAAGGGCCACCGAACGGGCCACGGCTTTCAGCCCGTGACCCATGAAGAGAGGCTGGGGCAGCTGTGCTTGTTCAGCTGGGTGAAGAGGAGATGGGGAGGTGCCTTAACGGCAGCTCACAAGGACCTGAAGGAAAGCTACAAGATGACGAAGTCAAACCCTTCTTGGTGGTGCCAGACAACACGAGAGGGAAAAAACTGCAAATTCCTGCTTGGGAGGTTAGGACTGGCCATTAGGAAAAGCTTTTTTCTCCAGGAAAGCAGTGCAGCACTGAAAGGGGTGCCCAGAGAGGTCACAAAACCAAACTCCNTTAGGAAAAGCTTTTTTCTCCAGGGGTGCCCAGAGAGGCCACAAAACCGAACTCTCTTGCACAAAGCCACGGTGCTCTAGTGCTGGGACCGTCCTGCTCCACGCCGAACTTTGAGCTAGAGCCCCCAAAACAACCCATCCCACCACCATTCCCATAATCCTGTGGCATTTTGGGGCAGAGGAGCAGCTGGCACTGCTCCAGCTGGGGCAATGCCTGCCTCTGTCACTGGAGGTGGGGTGATGCCCCTACCTTTGGGGACACGGCCATGGTTCTCCTCCTGGTCCAGCTGCAGGATGGCGGGGCTGAGGCAGCCGTGCGCCTGACGCAGCTGGCAGACCGCATTCGCCATCCAGAGGGGCTGCAGGTTGGCAAAGAAGTGCTGGTACTCACTGTCTGACAGGGGACTGCCCGGGGCGGGAGGCAGCGGAAGAGCAACAGAGGACATCAGCAAGGTCAGCAGCCCTGGGGGAGAAGGCAGGCTGGGCTTAACCCTCCTTCACGGGGGCACGTGGTGGGTGGAAACGAAAGAGCGGCTGGCAGGGCGGCCCGCTCCCATCTGCTGGTACTGAGCAGGGTGCCGGGGCAAGCCGGCCTCAGGTCTACCTCCATCCCCCCTGCTTGCAGGGCCCTGGGGGAACCAGAAGCTCTGGGGGAAAAGGGGGAAGAAGAATGAAAAAGAAGGGGGGGGGGGGAGGGGAAAAAAGGAAAAAAAAAAAAAAAACAAAAAAGAAAAAAGAAAAAAATTTTAAAAAAGAAAAATAAGGAAAAAAATTAAAAGTTGGGGTTTTTTGTGAGTTTGGTTTGGTTTGCATTTGGGGGGAGGTGTTTTGATTTCTGGTTTTGTTTGGTTTTGGGTTTTTTTCCCCCCGACAAAAGCCCCAGCCCCGCTTGCTTGGTGCCTCCGAAATCACCCGCAATGGCGCAGGCTCCGCTGCCCGCCCCTGTGAGCTGCCCCCTGAACCAAACCGGGGGCCCGTGCCCCTCCCTGGGGACATCCCTCCATCCCCTCCCTTCCCGCCTTTGCCTTCGGCCGGGCACCTCCTGCCTCCAGCGCCCTCCGCAGACCCAGCTCTGCCCCCCACCCCCCGCCATGTCCCCTCAGGAGCCTCCAGCCACCCCCCGGGGCGCGCAGAGCCGGTGCGGCTGGTGGGCCCGGGGGGGTCTGGTGAGAGACGGGGGGCAGGAGCAGGGGGTGGCAGCAGCAGCAGGGGATTCAGGCCCGGCCCCCCGGGATCGGAGGTGGCCCCGGGAGGGGGAGTGGGCGCCGGGTGGGAGTCACTCACCCCGCAGGCAGGGCAGCCTCAACATGTCTGCCCCAGGGCCCCAGCACCCCTGTCCTGCTTGGTGGCCCCAGCAACGGCGGAATGAGAAGGGGACGGTGTAACAGTCGGGCCGCAGAGGGGGTGTGGAGAGGAGCCGAGGTGCAGGCGCGTGCCCGTGGGGGCGTGAGGGGAGAGGGGCACCCCACAAGGAAGGAAGAAGCCGGGGCCATGGGGACAAGGCGAGCAGGAGGAGCGGGAGCCAACCTGGGAGCTTCCCCCTCTGCTCGGGGACACGGCGTTGGCTGGCAACCACCTGCAACAGCATTTGAGGCCCGGCCAGGCTACCCCCGAGCTGAGGGTACCCCAAAAGCGGTACCTTCGAGGTACCTTGCACCCCAAAAGCATTTTGTGCTCTTCTGCAGGAGAAAGGGGACAAATCTGTTCCTGTTCCACCTGCGGGGATTGAGACGCACTCGGTGCCTCCCCGGGGAGCGTCCCGGCAGCGGATTGCTTCAGGACGCGGTGGGAAGCTGGCTTGGTCTCTCCGGGGCAGCTGTGCCACTTTCTGAACCCCCCGTGAGTCACGGGAGCACCAGCTGGTCTTCCTCTGCCTCCGGCGCAGGTGCCCCGAGCACCGCACTCTGCACGTTAAAACCTTCCCGGGCAAAAGGGGGAATGGTGCCGGTGAAAGAGGTTTTGGGAGCACCAGCGCAGAGGTGCCCAGAGTCCCACAAGGCTGATTTTGAGGCAGACCACACACACATGCCCGTGCCCAGCTCTTACTACAGAGACGAAAGCATGGGGCACAGACACGGCGACCCACATGTGCATCCCACGGAGAAGCAGCCGACACAGTGCTTCCCATGGCTGGGCGCGTTCTGATGTGAGAGGGAAAGACACGACCATAACCATCATAGACAAGCAGCTGTCAGGGTGGTTGGAAGGAAAATGCTTGGCACAGCAGCTCCCAGAACTGCATCCGTAAGCAAAATGCAGGGTGGCATAGCGGCTTTGCGTACTCACCGCATCACCCCACAGCCTCAGCTCGGCTGGGAAATTACACCCTTGCAGAACCAAAGAGGAGCTGCAGGCAAAGCGGGCAAAGTTTTCGACAGCGTAGTTGAAGAAGTCACTTCTTTTTCAAACCCCGGGAGATTCGAGCAGCTCTGCTGTATGCAACGGCTGCAGAGTGCTGCGGATGCGCTGGCTGCGATTGCAAGGCTGACACATCACCTGCCAGTACCCTGAGTGGATGTACAGGCTATCAGGGTGAAAACTCATATCACCGCAGCCATGCAGTCCATTAGAAAAGTATCTGGCAACAGCACGTAGCTCTGCGGTTCCTTGCAGGAGACAAGCTGTAGTTTGCTCTAATGTGTCTTGTTGGAAGGTAACGTTTTCAAGAAGCTTGAAGCCCGCCCATTTAACGACAGCATTGAATTTTAGGATGCTTTTGCAGCTTCCTAGAAACACGGTGAGCAGGAGACCTTTTCCAGCTAGCTCGTGCCACTGACGTTAGAACAGGCCACACTTGCAAATTTTAGCCAGTTCCTAGTCTTCCATTGCTTAGCTTGATTTTGGACAACTGCAGGGCCTTCAGCTCCCCAACTCTGTTAATCCCCTCTGCTCCCCAGTGACAACGGAGTTGTCGTCCTGACTTGAGCAGCTTCCCAGGGGAACTCAGTGCTGACCTCAGCGGCTGATGGAAATGCGTGACCTAGGGAAGCACAGCAAGGTGGCATGTCACGCAGTGTTACTAATGTCTGACAGGTGCTGGCTACGTGGCCTGCGTCTACATGTGCCAGCAAGAGTTTTATGGCATATGAAAACAGGAAACAAGAATGAACGGACAAGAGTCCCTGGACATAGACTGAGAACTCAAACACAAGGCAGAAGATGAAGGAGCTGTCAAAGAAGTCATCCTTGGTTGATGCTCTAGTAGCGACGCCTGTGGGGAGTATATTTGGAAAGAATAGTGATGTGAGGACAGGTTGGCTACTGAGCATTCCTCATGCACTGTGGCATACACTGGATTTTGTTCAGGTTGTGAAAGTCATTCAGGGAACTCTTATGGTCCACAAGTGCGTTCAGAAGTCAGCTAGTCTGCAGCATGCACTCGGCAGGGCCGGGAGACTGCAAGTGCAGGAGATACCACTGTGCTGTTCAGCTTTCTTTGTGCCAGCTAGCTATGGGGCACTTGTGTTTTAAGTTTACACAAAAAAGAAGTTATCTTTGGGGGAGGGATGAGGACAGGAGGCACAGTAGTTTGGACAGGAGGCATCAATGCGGCAAGCTGGGGGGGAGTCTACTCCCTACTGCGGTGTCAAGCATAGAATCACAGAATCATAGAATCATAGAATCATAGAATCATAGAATCACTAGGGCTGGAAAAGACCTCTAAGATCATCAAGTCCAACCATCAACCCAACCCCCCCATGCCCACTAAACCATGTCCCCAAGCGCCTCATCTACACGTCTTTTAAATCCCTCCAGGGATGGGGACTCCACCACTGCCCTGGGCAGCCTGTGCCAAGGCCTGACCACTCTTGCAGGAAAGAATTTTTTCCTCATGTCCAACCTAAACCTCCCCTGGCACAACTTGAGGCCGTTTCCTCTCGTCCTATCGCTGTTACTTGGGAGAAGAGACCGACCCCCCCTCGCTCCAACCTCCCTTCAGGCAGTTGCAGAGCGCGATGAGGTCTCCCCTCAGCCTCCTCTTCTCCAGGCTGAACACCCCCAGTTCCCTCAGCCGCTCCCCATCAGACTTGTGCTCCAGGCCCTTCCCCAGCTCCGTTGCCCTTCTCTGGACACGCTCCAGCCCCTCCATGTCCTTCTTGTCGTGAGGGGCCCAAAACTGAACCCAGGATTCGAGGTGCGGCCTCCCCAGTGCCCAGTACAGGGGCACGATCCCCTCCCTGCTCCTGCTGGCCACACCAGTGCTGATACAGGCCAGGATGCCGTTGGCCTTCTTGGCCACCTGGGCACGCTGCCGGCTCGTGTTCAGCCGCTGTCGACCAGCCCCCCCAGGTCCTTCTCCTCTGGGCACTTTCCAGCCGCTCTGCCCCAAGCCTGGAGCGGTGCCTGGGGTTGTTGTGGCCCAAGGGCAGGACCCGGCTCTTGGCCTTGTTGAACCTCCTCCATTGGCCTCAGCCCTCAGCCACCAAGCAATTATGGTGGTCAATAATGCACAGCACAGGAGTGATGTTAATTCCAATATTTTCTGATTTCTACAGGTTAGCTTGGCACCCATAAGGCTGTGCCACCGATGACGCATTACAGGCTGTGTATTTTTCTGCAGACGGTGCTCCTGTGCTAGCCTGAGCTTGGCGGGCTGATGTACGCAGCTGTAACCCCCAGACCCACAGCGTGCCTGAGACCAGCAGTAGGTACGTGTCACAGCAGGATAACAACTCGCTGCTGTTACAAGGAAAGGAGCTGCATTTTCCATGTTGCTATCCAATTGCTGTGTCAATTCTGAGCTTTGGAAGAGCCTGTCTGGTTTGTGAGGAACCACCCTTCGGCAGACAAGCTCCTCTTCCAAGTTAGTCTTGTTGTCTTCAATACCTCAGTTATTTCTCAGCATTTTCCGCTCTGCATGTTCCACCATAACTACCACCACCAAGCAGCAATGTCTGAAAACCTCTTGAAAATCTGAGGACTGAGGCTCACAGACCCTTCTTCCTCTGCTGCAAAGGTTATATTGCCCCTTCCTTCATCAGGCTGATAGAAAACATCACAAGATCAAGGTGAGTGTTGAAAAATATCACCATCTTGGACACAACACGCTGAGCCAATCCCCCAACTCTCTCTTTGTCTTCTACCTTGTGCAGATGCGTGGTGTACGGTGCAGGACAGCTAAGGGCCGTGACTAGAGGTCAGCCAGAAGATGCTGACCTCGCCGTAGCAGCACGATGCCGAGCCGGGCCCTGGCTCTAGGGAGCAACAGACCAACGGGGAAAGGGTGGCTGCAGAGCCAGGTCACGGAGATGCACAGCATGGTTCCTCAACACACACACTAGCCTAACTTGCCAAGAAAAACGCATGCTCAGGCACACAGAGCACTTAACCGAAGAAGAAGGAATGATGGCTAATGTTTATTACACTGTGTCAGCTCTGTGAGTTAAACTAGGGGGGGGCAAAAGATGTCTGATCAGCTCAAGACATTCATGAAGATGGAGGCTACAAAGATTAGGTATGAGTTCCAGACTCAGTGCCTTGTCAAGCAGCATCTCTAGAAAGCATGTATTTGAAATGTAAGCAGAGATGAAAGAAAAATGCTTACAAAACCACCTGTTATGGGGGGGGGAAAAAGCTATTTCAGAAAGGAAATTCTAGTAAAAATACCTAAATCTCTTTTCTCATGTTAGCTGGAGTGAAAAATCGGAGTACTGCTACAGCCATAATGGTGCTGTTAACTGCAGTATGTTTGTATATCAATATGTTGCTTGAAAATCAGCACTGGGCTCTTTGCTTATGGCCGTGAGCAATTCCGCTTGTGTAGCTGTTAGGGCGGGCTAAGGAAGGGACCAGCAGAGCCCCTGAGACACGCCAGGTTATGTATTGCTTCCAGAGCATCAAAGGAAAGGGAAAACTGTGATACCTTCATTTATTAAAACGTACACCTAAGAGAACAGCAACACTGTCAATGGGTAGAGAAGGGGGTCCAAAGCCCATCACAGTTCTACCCTCTCCCCTCCATGGATGACAACATTCAACAGCTTCGGCTCTCCTTGGGGTCCCCTCTCTCTCCTTGACCACCGGGCTCATTTTCTTGCTAGATGCCTGTTCCCAGGGCATATGGTTTTGCTCCAGTCTCAGCAACCAGCAATCATTTGGCAGCTCCCAGGAACTCTGGCTTGCACCGGTGCCCGTGCTCCATGCTGGCTGCAGCTCTGTTGGTGACACTGCTGGGTCTCACTTCAGGGTGCAGCAGCTTCCAGCAAGAGCACGTTTGCTCCGTTCGCTTGAGGCGTTGGAGAGTACAAAGGAGCCTCCCTGACANTACAACCCGCTGCCCGTCGTACATCTGATCTCCCCTCCCCACGCCCCTGTGCACAGCACAGGTCCTACCAGGGACCATAAAGTCACAAGCAAACCCAGCTTCAGAGCCAGAGTGCAACCATCTGCCCACAAATCCAACACCTGGTGGGGGAATCTCAAGGAGAGGCAGAAGGTGGGAATACTGTTAGTCTGAGATGCAACGAAGCTGCTGGCTGAGACAGCAGTCCTTACTCCGGCGCCTACGGGACGTGGATTTAGATGTCCTCCAGCTCTGCATCTGGAGGATGTGGAGCTGCATCTCAGGAGCGTGCCTGGGCTGCTAAGATCAGCTGCCGTCTGGTGCTGATGGAAGAGTGGACAGCCCAGCCAAGAAGCCGTCAGAGCCATTGCACAGCAGGCAAGTAAAGGTCCTCTTCCAGTTCAGCTCTAGGTCTTCCATGAAGCAGAACCTACTTCAACAGAAGAGCCTGATGCTGAACACCTTCCTCCTGGTAGCTATGGCCCTGTGGGAAGGGATGTGGGTACCAGCCCACTCAGAGAAGGGCTGAGGTCTCCATCTCCACAGGCAAAAGCATTAGAGTGTGCTGGTTTAAACCAAAATTATATGAATTGCTGACTTTAATCACAGGTTAAATAATCTTCATTCTGCAGTTGTACTTTATTTTTGTAGGTTTACTGTCACTGGCTGAGAGCTATATGAATATGCTGATAAATATAGACTTTACATTAAAATTGGCACTCATTTTAACTTGGTGGATATGTTAATCTATTCACATTTATACAAGCACTGTACAGTTATAACATGCATTAATTCAGATACTTAATTTACATTTTATTTTGTTAGGAAATAGTGAATGAGGCATTCTTTTACTTGTCATTTAGAAAATGGCATATTTAATTGATTGCAAAAACAGCATTTAAAGATGGTTTCTTGAATTAATAATACAACTTAAAATGGCATGGATTCATAAAAGCATGCTCGAATAACTGCTGTAGTCTTTTTAAGCAGGCTGGGTAGTGCAAGAACAACCTGATCTAACCGCAAGTTAGCCCTAGTGCGAGCAGAGGCTTGGACTGCAGAGCTCCAGAGAGGTCTCTTCCCACCCAAATCCTTCTGTGGTAAGTAAATGGGTTCTTCCAATGACTGGATCCTTCAGGCTTTCGCAACAAGGAAATCTCAGTCTCACACTTTTTTTCTTGCTTCTTGTTGATGTGTAAAAAATAATTCCAGCCTTTTCTCCTCCTAGCCTGGTTTTCAGCTTTGAATGAGTTATTCCTTCAATGGCAGTGACCCAAACCACTGAAATTAAACTGTTCATCTGCAAAACCAGACCAAAGCAGGCAACTTGCTGAGCATTTTTTCACAGTAGGCTTTAGGAGCTTATTGTTTGTCACAGGTTTGCCTGTCCTTAAGCCTTGGGCAAAAATGTCTTTTTTAAACTAAGACTTAAATGTCTTTTATGTATTCAGAAGAATAAACATAAATTAGCATAAATTAATCAAGATGTTTGAGTATTTTTATAAATGAAATGCATTTTGTTTGATAAAAACAGCCATGTATTTTCTGATGCTGTGACTACTAGGCAACGGAGTTGAAGAAACTTCCTTCAGTTGTCTTTGGAAAGAATGATAGGACATTTTGTTTCCTTCTATTAGTCTTTAACTCTTTAAATGCTGCAGTCTTCCTTGCTTACTGCTGCTGCTTTAGAGCAGCCAGGGATCACATGCTCCCCAAGTGTTGCCACTCAGCTTGTCAACATCTTCACAGTTTGTCCTCTCTGTTCACACAGCAGGGAGAAAGTAGAGCCATGGCTGATTATACAAAGGACAATGGCTCAGAAACCGCCAAACCAGCCAGGTCTGCTTTGTGCAGGGCCCTCAATCTAAGCTCGCTCAGAAGTTTGGGTAATCACGCTATGTTAAACAATCTACCGACGAGCACGTGGTACGTGACCCGTGTGCCTTGCCCTGCTCCGGGAGAAATGAAACATCAGCGCTCCTTTGCTAGTTGGCACACGACTGTTCAGCGCGGTTGCGTCGTGGACTGGGGTCAGTCACCTCAATGTCCTGCTGTGCTTTGGCTGAAGCTTCGCTTGGTCAAGAGAATGACTAGACACCCTTCGTATTCCTCCTTTCTGGGACTTGGGGGAAGTGCCACCCATTCCTCTGTAGACATCAGTGGGGAGCAATCCTGCTGTCATCTGTAACTACTGCCTCTTGACAACGTGTATCTGCGTATCTGCAATGAGAAACAACCTGGGAGGACCTGGTCTTATTTTCAGCCAGTATAAGCAAGTTACCTCTCGGGAATGTTTTTCTTCTCCGCTGCCAGCTTGAGATCTCTGGACTGATTTGGCCAGCATTTGAATCGAGCCTTAAGATCTTCAGCAACGTCACCTTTCACCTGGAGCCACGCAACTGCTGCTTCTTATCCTAGCTTGCTCTGCCACAGAGCATCTTGCTACCCAGCATATATCTGACCTGGTGTAGGACCGACAGCAGCCCTGCTTTGAAGGGGAATGGACCAGATGACCTCCAGGGGTACCTTCCAATCAGTGTTTCAAATTCTAAGATATATATATTTATATGCAGTAACTACAGAATCATAGAATAGAATCATACAATAGTTTGGGTTGGAAGGGACCTTTAAAGGTCATCTAGTCCAACCCCCCTGCCATGGGCAGGGACACCTTCAACTAGATCAGGTTGCTCAGAGTCCCGTCCAACCTGACCTGGGATGTTTCCAGAGGTGGAGCATCTACCACCTTTCTGGGCATCCTATGCCAGTGTTTCACCACCCTTATTGTAAAAAATTTCTTCTTTATATCTAGTCTAAATCTACCGTCTTTTAGTTTCAAACCATCCCCCCTTGTCCTGTCGCAACAGGCCCTGCTAAAAAGTTTGCTGCCATCTTTCTTATGAGCCCCCTTTAAGTACTGAAAGGCTGCAGTAAGGTCCCCCGGAGCCTTCTCTTCTCCAGGCTGAACAACCCCAACTCTTTCAGCCTTTCCTCACAGCAGAGCT